>JACXSJ010000149.1:15277-162809 GCA_014851325.1 Pentalonia nigronervosa | reverse complement strand
TACAAAATATGCCCAATATGCTAAAAATTGATTTTCTTAAAATATGACGAAATATTATGCAAAAATATTCAAACTTAGTATTTATTTCGCCATTTCATGAAACAAATTTATATATCACCTAGAATAATATAATATAATAATAGGTTATAATAATTGTAGATCACCAACTACACCTAGTATAATACAATAGATCACCTGATACACCTAAAACGAGGTAATAGATCACCTGCTACACGTATGCCAATAAATAAATAAATACCTAAATATATAAATAAATAACTCAAGTTAATTTTTTCATTAGCTTGGCACCATTGTATGTTAATATTTATATTAAAATTAAATGAATAAAATTCTTAAAAACTTTAACTAATGATTTACAAACATAGTATATATTATCATGTAATATGTAAATATAATGTGTATAAATAAAAAATAAATATTCATCAATTTCCATTCATAAGTTAGCACAGTAGTCAACCGTTAAACACTGGTATTACTATTCAATTATATAAATATCTATTTTGCAGTCTAAAATAATTTATATATATTATAATGCTATGCGTGTAACACAAAAGAATAACAAAAAGTAAATCATATCTAATGTCAAGGTATTAGTTAAAAAGTAGTACGTACACTAAATTGTAAATAGACAAATTAGAAAAAAAATTAGACACAAAGTTTAATTACTATCAACAAAGAAATATATTCTTTTAAGTCTTAGTAATTATTATTTGTTGTATCTCAAATTATTCTCAGTATACACACAATACACAGTGTATTACATTCAAAAGTAAAAAATGTACCTTCAAATATTATAATTTATAATTATTCACTTAAAAATTAAAATATTACTTAAACTATTGAGGTTTTATGCATTGTATAATATAGCTGTATGCGTGTATGTCTATAATAATATGTAACCTTCTGCCTTCATATGGGTACAAGTGTACAACCATACTCCGTAATAGTTCCATATTTGATATTAATAATAGTTTATAATGTATAAAAATTATATTATATACTGCAGTACATAATATTACGTACACATTAAAAATAAATAAATTTAATATTTCCTACTGAAATAATATTTATTTGTATTAAAATGTATTGTGTAGAGGACCTATATATGTTATGTCTGACTGATAATACACATTAATTTCGCACTCCCATAAAAAGTACGAACAAAAAATTAACAATTGTCAATATTTCTGCTCACTCACAACCCTAGAAACAGTATTATTATATAGCGTATACGAC
Source organism: Pentalonia nigronervosa (assembly GCA_014851325.1). NCBI lineage: Eukaryota > Metazoa > Arthropoda > Insecta > Hemiptera > Aphididae > Pentalonia > Pentalonia nigronervosa. The sequence goes on along the minus strand of JACXSJ010000149.1, from coordinate 161,552 downwards.
GACAACCCCCGAGAATTGCGCAGGTTTTACGTTTTTTAGAGGCATTAAAAAAAAAAAAAAAAAAAAAAAATGTAAAAAAATGTCAAACAACACGATGTAGGGTACACTATAGTGTATGTCCTAAATTGTAGATTAAAATGACTTTCGGATAGGTATACTATGGCGAGCGTAATAATGTTTTAATAGGTTTTCGTGTTTGCCGGCGACATTCTGGACGCTATATTATACGTATTACACGAAAGGATAGGGCGTGGTGTCCTTTTCGTGTATTGCGTGAAAGTAAAAACAATATATATATATATATATGACGTTAAAATGGTAATTTGTCCGCAAACTCGTGTAAGGTACTTTACGTATATGTACATCGGTGTGTTTGTGTGAGTGCCGCGCGTCACGTATACACCGTTCGTATCTCATCCACGCCATTTAAATGGATTTAAAGAATCCGACCGAGCTTAAGTCAACGGTCGTCGTTTAATGGCAACACAGCACGGCAGGTAGGTAAATCCGTGGACGATTTCCACAGACTGCGTGTGGTCACGGTAAGCCCCGCCGCACTCGAAATTTCGAATGTTTGTCAGTCGCTGACCTACGAGATATAATGTTAAAAAATTTATCGTTTAGGAATTCTGCGCGCAAATCGGGTATGCGCTTGTGCCGTTGACTGACAATGGTTCCGAACCGCGTACATCGCGGTTTCATAAATTATTTTAAAAGCATGAAAATATTCCTATTATACCTTTTCCGAACACCTTATGGTTTCGATTAATATTTAAATACATCGATTTGTTGGGTAACTACATGATTAAGTTAAGCCATAAACGTAACAACATATTTTTTGCCATCCGAAGGTTTATTCTCTTTGTATAGGTTTCTTATTATTTATTTATTTTTTTTTTTGTGGTGATCACACAAAAATATTTTTTTTCTCGGTTAAACCCTGCTATAAAAATTCGCCTTTAATGCTTGTCAGCTACAAGCATAATAAATCATCGGTTACGACGGCTGTTACAGTATAATCAAACTATTAATTTCTAAACAAACATTACTGCAGACTATCAAATCTGACATTATTTCGGTCATCTGTTATAATGATATAATATATTCTATAATAATTATTCCAAGTGTACCAGCTGTCGTTGCTGATATCTATATTGAAATATTATATATTAAGTTTAAAAATCAGCTGAAATGTAAAAAATAATTTCAAACGGGCTATATATCACGCATATTATATAGAGTATGCAAATTGTTCACACAAAGTCAAAACTTTTGAAATGGGTTATGACGAACACATACACACGCGTGGACGCACTTAAGTTTAAACTTATGTTCATGCATGTGTAGAGGTAATGGGAGGGACAGAGAACAACTGCCCACGGACGCAATTTAACAGTGTATACTGATGTACGTTTAATTCAGTGCTTGAATTAGAGGGGGCGGAGTAGGTACTCCTTTTTTTTAAAAAAAAATATTTTAGCTTACCTTTTCTAATTATATTCTAATCAAATAAAAATCAATTAAATCTTCGAGAACGCATTTTTTTCATATTTTTGCATCTATTTTTTTTTTATAAAATAAAAAATGAAACAAAATAGCTGATGTGAGTAAAGAGAAGTGTGATTGAGTTCTGAGAGGTGGAGTACAGAGCCCCTTGTAGGTATAGCACTAGGGTGGCCGACCCCAGAAAGTTGAGAGAATGGTTAAAAAGAAAAAGAAAAAAATCTAAAAAGATATTTTTTATTGACTAGGTATTTAACAATACCTATATAATATCGTCACATTCACATTAAAATACATTTCTCTATTTTTTATAAAAAATCACATTTTGATTTCATAATATTTAGTCTTCATAGTTATAATTGATAATATAGCAGCTATAATCTTGATTAAATTATATTTTTCCTTTAAAAATCGTTAAAATATAATAACACGTAAATATACCTCGTTTAAAACATCATTAACATATATATCCTTAATTTATCCCATACTTAACGATGTGTTCAAAAAACTGTTATAAAATCTATTTCTCTAAACTCGGAAATTACTGCAGAAATTATTTTAATATAATTAATAGCATTTAATTATAATATTTTAATAATTATTAAAATAGTTCATTATTTCATTATTCTTTTGTAGATACGTATTGTTGAGCACATAACACTAGAGGGGGTACGCAGTATTACTAATAAACTTATCTAATTATTTTAATGTTGTAAAAAATAATAATAAATATTACCAAAGAGATGTGTTACAATACTACTTATCACTAAGAAAAAGAATTCCGTATATCTTAAAAACATGTAAACAATATAACACGTAAGTACCAGGCAAATTGAAACTTTTACAAAAATCGATTTTTTGCTAATGGGTAGTCATATATCCCTTAATACTAATTATATCTATCAAAATCATGTATAAAAATGTTTAATTAAAATTAAACATTTTTTTTACGTTCCAAAAATATGAGTAAGATTATATAATACTTGTTGTTTACGTGGACGTAACAATATGAGTCTTACATAATTAAACGTGCATTATAATACATAATATTCATCTTTAGAAAAATATAATAAATTATAAGAATAAAAATAAAACTCATAAGTTAAAAATACATATTTACAAAGAAACTATAATTATGAATATTTTAACTATAAATATAAAGGTATTCAATATTACTCAGATATGATTGAATTATTTGGATGCAATTTATACTTAGAAAAAAAATAAATGTTATTTTGATGTATTTTAAAACTCTATATCCAGTATCTTTTTCATACGCATCGTTCACAATTATTCGCCGAACATATAGTACAAATATAAATATCATTCACGCCATATATATACATATAAATACAACAATATCGACAGGGTCGTCTGGGGTTCAACCGAAACATAATCCCTAATCCCCGCAACGTTTGATGAATACAGTTAGGTATGTATTATTATATATAATGTCAAAAGGTGGATGTCCCTCAAATGGTGTCTGTAAAATAAGATAAATAGGTAAATATAAATTCGTAATTTTCCGTACGAATTGTGAGAAAAAAAACTAAGCACAAAATCGAATTAACTGTAGAGAACTAAAGAATAAACATAAAAAACACATTACATTTTGTAATAACAATTTATGGTTACCGAATGGCTTATTCCGGCGTTTCTCAACCTATGGCACACAGAGGAAATACTGCTGTCATTATATATCGGCGTTATCCACACAAGCTCTACAGTTTCTAATCCCTTCTATGTCAACATTCCTATGCGAAAATACATTTTTCTAATTATATTATATATAAATAGAATTTTAAAATGTCATTTATGTGAAGAAAAATGTTAGTATTATATCTAAAAGTTTATTGTTTTAAACTTACTGGTTTATTCATTATAGGTGCAAATGGTGTGGGGTGTCCCACATTATAACTTAGTCTCCCCTTAAATATCAGCCAAGTCTGCCCATGTAGTTCAGAAGCTAGTTTGTAATTAGTAAGTTAAATAATTTTATTAATTCGTTAAGTTAAGTTGATATAGAAAAATTTAAGTTAAGTTTAAAGTTAAAAATTACTTTTCTTTTTTATTTAACTCGTTAAAAGTTAAAAATAAATCTGAAAAAAAATAACATAGTTTAAGATATGTTACTTTTTTTCGTGTAAAATTAGTTATTATACCTTTTCATTAAAACTTAACAAATAACATAATATAATAGAGGACTTAGTATTTTTTAAAAATGTATGTACAGTAGGTACATACATACTTCAATCAATTATAAAATTCAACAAAACCCCTATGATTACCCTCATAGTCCTATAACATTTTCGTTTAATAATAATATTATATAAACATATTTTCTGCGAATTAGCAATTAAAATATTATAATTTATTACATACAGCAACTTAACACTATACAGCATACATTATATATATAGTGAAACACTTGCGACAGCTTACAATTTAGAATTTATTTAGAATACAGAATAAAATAACATAAGTAGTATTTGATTTTTCAGACAATTATTATTTTTTTTATTTCAAAATATTATTTTAAATCTATGAAATTAATATTAAGAAAAATAAATTAATTAACTCGTTAAGTTAGAAGTTACTTATGAAAATAAAAGTAACTTGCTAAGTAACTTCGTTAATAGTAACTTAACTTTAACTTTAACTTTTTAACTCGTTAATGCCCAGCCTTGGTAATTAATATTAATTGTTATATTCTGTGGTATTTATAAGCATGTTATGGGGCTTGAGTTCACCCAAAAAAAATTTAGGATACTTGCACCTTTAGATGTTATTGTTTAATAATAGTAAATAATAGCCATTCACCAATATAGAGATTAAGGACCCAATTCATAAGTGAAACCGATAATACATAATACTACTCTATTTATACTTAATTTATAACCATTAAGGTAGTAATTCATAAACCTTGGTTGTTAATAGTCATTAATGAATGCACTATCGATGTTTTCTGTATAATCAATAATCATTTATAATCATCTATAGCAAATGCATTTAAAAGAAAAAAAAGATCAATGGTAGGGTATTACTATGCCATACATTAAGTGTCGTGTAGGTCACTATAATGGATGTGTTAAATTTGAATTCAATGATATAAAATCATTGTATACGAAAAATGATTTTGATCGAAGACTTAAGATTTATGATTATATTGCTGTTAAAGTAGGTAATTCACTTAACTATTAATAATACGCAGTAGGTTGAATTAATTTATACCAATAACATTACATTTTAAAATGTCATTGTATGTATAAAATATAATAATATAGGTACTTTAAATGTTTCAAGTACTAGCGAAAAATATTTTTAAATTACAACGAAATTACTAACATTTTCATTCTACATTTAATATCTAATTTCGTTCATATTTATACTTAAAATGTCTATAACAAACAACTAAGCTAATATATTTTTTAGATTTTTTGGTTACACTATTAAATACCTACGAGAAATCTTGTTTTAAGTTTCCAATTCTTATCTAAAAAAATTGAATATTTTATAAATATCTAACTACAAAATAATTTGTAAATGTTCGATACTTTGATGAATTTTGACAATATTTAAACCTTAAATGCTTATAAAAAAAATATGTGGCTATGTATCTTTAATAATTTTCAATAGCAATTATAATAACTTATGAGTAACCTTGTATTAAATATTCGAGTGTTTTGATTTAATCAAAATTTGATTATTGATATTTAAAGAAAAAAAAAATTTAAAAAATCGAAAATTTCTAATGCCTACAATGAACTCAAAAAGAATAAAAATATTTTTAAAATTGTATAATGTATAAAAAATATGATAATCTTAACATTTAGTGAAAATGTCAAGTGTTTAAACGATTATTTAGTTTTGAAATACAATGAAATAAGAAAATCGTTTCCTGAGAAATCGGTAGTTTAAGGGTGAATATCTAATATCTAATTCCAAACGCTCATAAAAAATATTTTAACTTACTGGTAAACTTTATTTTTTGTTAAAAAAGGAAGACAAAATTATGGAGAATTTTATTTTAAATTTTCAAATCTTAGGTTTAAATAGAAAATTGTTATGAATTTCTAAATCTAAAAAAATAGTAAATTTTCATGATTTTGACGTTTTCTAACTATTGTAAATTTACACTCAACTATTTTTAATTTTCAATAGGCAACAAAATGTTATTAGGAACATATTAATTTTTTAAATATTTTGACGGATCAAAAAAATGTTTGTTTACAATAATAAAAGGATCAACCGAAAATTTCTTATACTTATAAATAACTCAATAAGAGTCAAAACATATTCAAAATTTGAGTACATCTAGAAACTGTGAATAAATAATTTTTAAAATACTAATATAAACATTTGGTGGTAATTTCATGTTTTTACGCTTTAATAAGCGTAAAATATAAAAATATAATTATTTTGTGTTATACGAAAAAAACAACATAGATTTTGTTAAAAATTAACTTTGCGTAAAAATTTCAGTTTTTTGTTTTTTCTAATATATTATAAAACTATTAGGAATTTTTCACTTTTGATCCTCTAAAGTACTAACTAAATTTAGTGACAGATGCACACACAAACACAAAACACATCACTCTAAAATGATTGCAAAATATTTTCCATAATTTCATTGAAATATTTCAGAAAGAATGAAATTTTCACGTGAAATACTTCAAATTCAGAATTTTATGTACAAACAATAAATATAGAAAAAAGAAATTGAACATAGAAAATGATTAAAGACATATAGTTATAGTAACATGTATTTAGATATGACAATATCCACGATATTGATATTGTTCATTCAAAACAACACTAACCCAATCATTAAATTATATAATCCATATACCCACAATCATAATAATAAATATAATGATTATACATATTTTTATTTAGTTTTACTTTCGTGTATTAAATGTTTACATTTTAACAATTATGTAGTTCCTAGTAAAAGGCTTCGACCGTGTAAAACAATGTATGCACATATTTTGACAAGTAAAAAAAATAAAATATTTACTTGATCAAGTGGTACGAGGACATTTTCAAAATGTGTAAGTTGTACTAGGATATTAAAGGTATATTCGTATTCTTATTACATCATCAGGCGCAAACGCCTGGATTAAAGTTAGTAAGTAAAAGTAACTTTAAAAATCAAACGCAAAATAGGTTTTAAACTCCGCTCACTAATAAAAGATCATTCTCAAAGTGTGCATAAAAAAAAAAAAACCAGAAAACATCGTGTATATTGTATAGTTATTAGTAGACGATGTAGTACAGTGATCGACATAAAATACAGTGTCCGACAGACATTGTACAACATGTGTATATAATAGAATATATAGGTACTATTATATTATGTACCTACGTGTCACGTCCACTTGAGTGAAATCGATATTTTCATTGGAGGACACCCGCCCCGTGAAATGTCGTCACGGTATATCGCGAAAATGTCGTTTAACTGTAATATTATACACACGATACACAAACTGTGGTGTTTTGATCTTTTCACAAAACGGGATAAAAGCTTTTATCTGAATAGACTTTAGGAAACTTTTACATTTTTAATACTTCAATGTTTTCCTCGATAAACATATTTTACAGAATATAATGTTGTCCACAGTATACCATAGGCATTCTAATAGTTATTTTTTATTATTACCTTTATTCTTTACAGTTTAATCATTATTGAATTAATAGTGTAAAAGCAATAAAAACTAATATTAATAAAAGTGGATTAAGTTATTATTTTTTTACAGTTTATATAATAATATAATGTTGTTTGTTTTCTGAGAAGATGAGCTACGAATTATGGCAACGACTATCATATGACAGTTTTATTTTTTTGACATTCATTTTGTTTGCCAAAATAAGAAGATAAGCCTTGATCCTCGGATAGATTAATATTGTTGTAACAAATGGTAAACTCGTTTTATATGAGAGTTGACACATTTTCATGCAATTCATATTGTTTAAAAATGTCATGCTTGGTTATCCTAACTTCAATAAACTATTATTTTTTTGTAATTTTTACACAATATATGTCAATAAAAAATGACAACTTTCGACTTTGGACACTATTTAATAGTTGAACACAATCATAAACACCATAATTTGATTTATTTTTATGTAAATCACAAGCAAAAATCTAATTTTTATATAAAAAAAAGTTCTGAAGTAATTAGGTATTAAAATGTGTAAAGAATATAATATTATGCTGCAAGTTGAAATATTTATTTTGGTTTTTTCAAAATTTACATAAAAAGTATACCCGAGAATAATATTATTAGTGTTAATGTCTAAAAACGAAATAACGGATAAAATTAATTTCATCAAAAATTTACCGTATCGTTTCAATTTATATGTGTGCCTATATAAACGTCATTTTCACGATATGGATACATTTTATGAAATCAACATACTTCACTTCACTAAGTGGATGTGACATAATACACTACACGGTACGGTCGGTAAGCACTCACCGGCAGTGGCACTAAACTAAAATTTAATAAAAGGGGCGACCACATACTTGCGAGCATATCCATCCAGAGTTATAAATATGAAAAGGTGAGTGATGCGACTTCACCCCCACATTCCTTTCAATCACCACAAGTTAAGCAATCATAAATTTCATGAATGTAAATAATATGTAATAAAAATAATAGACGCACAAACGATTTTGTAGTCAAAAATTAATTGATTAGTTAAATTGATAAATTATAAAATAATCAAGTTAAAATCTTCTTTTAAATTATTTTCCCGACCTGTTGACAACAATAATTGACGTTTATCATTTCCTCATTCTCGCGTGAAATTGTTGTTATGACTTATCGCTATCTACCTGTTTTTTTTTGCCTGTTACTCATTCCGATAACATTGAATTTATTTACATTTTCCCTGAAAACGTATGTCATATATTCGTATTTAGTGGTATTAAAAAATAGGATGTTAAAACTAGTGGTTGAGTGCTAGAGAACTATATTGCTGTACCTATGATACATATTACACGATTCATGGACTATAGGATAAAAAAAAAAAAAAACATTTGATAACTTCATCTGTGTTGATTGGAATATGCACTATTCACACGAAATCATCATGACTGAATCCAGCAATACGTTACCTACTTATAATTAAACAATATGAAATATCACCAGACTACCCTGATCAATCACCAACACACCCACACATCTTCAATCATATGATAGGAGGGCAACTGCCCCTCCCGTGTTGTATGTTCGGCGCCCCTGCTCACCAGTCACGGTAGAATATTACACTGAACCCATTTACCGTGATCCATACATAAATTATTATACATAAATGTATGGTACTTCGGATCGCGGGTTAGTTGCATAATTACATAATAGGTACCATTAATTATTAAATATCTACGTTAAGACATAACTACCAGTTAACACATATCATTACCAGCCATACGACTACACGACTACAATTAAATCAAACATTTAGACACTTACTAACCACGAATTCATTATTCGCCGCGGTGATACGTTGAAAAATATATTCACGTATAATATTGTGACACGTCAATTGCCGAATGCTCGTGATTGTTATGAACAATAACGAGGGACGGGGGACTTCTCCTTCCCCCTGCCATAGCAGATTAAATTAAATAAAATAAATAAAAATATTTTGAATTCGTAATCATAAATTCGATTAAAATATTTAGAACGTCTGTGGTGTTTTTATAATGTTTAATGTATTTTTGATATGCAATGCGAAAGATATTTATTAAACAGTATAAAGGCGACGAAAATATTTTATACATTTACAGAAACCCCCTAAGCGCTTCAAAACCCGTAATCGGAAATTGTACAGCTGCAAAAGCTGTCGTGAATTAAAATTTTTTTTCTGGCAGATGTTTTATTGTATGCTAATAAGTACGAGGTAGTTTGTAAATGCAAAATACCATTTACAACGTTGCATAAAGTACCTACACAACACTTATATGCATATTTTTACATTTTTTTGAGGGCTTAGTGGTGCATATTTTGATAATTTGTCGGAAATCTCGTCGATTGGTAAATATTTTTTACGGGTCAAAAGTCATATGTTATATTCAACTGTGATTTTCGTCTTAAAATTGATCGACACCAAATGCCTGCAATATCATGCTATATTATATTGTCATAATAATACTGATATCTTACTTGATCGCACTGCAGCAGTCGTTAGCTGTTACATAACTATATAATACTTGACTTGTAAAGTTTCTATTATACTACTCCTAAGAATTAAAATAAACAACTGATAAACAATTATTATTTGTTACATAATTAATATGCATTGTAGAATTATTATATAACATGTAGTATACCTACATCACTACCTTAAAATAAGTTTAAAAAATACTTATATTATATTGGTATATTGTTGAACTTTGAATGCAATTTGATAGCGATAGAGCAACTATTTTAATTTTTTATTATTTTTGAGGGGCGGGCATCATAGATAATAAAGAAATGGATAGGCCATTCGTCGCTGTCAGCGTTCCTTCAAGCTATAAGTATTTGTGGCCATAATCATTTTTTACTCGACGACCAGGCGTTAATTTCTTTTCCAATTAATAACCACTCGACACTTTAGAACCATTTTTAAGACAATAAAATTAAAAAATAATTAAAAAATAATTAAGCGTGCAAAAATTAAGTGTATAATATAATATAAAAAGTTGAATTTTTATATTCTAAACTGTTTTGGTTGCTTTCATCAAGCGACAATGTAATATGTCTCATAAACTTCCCCTACGAGACCGCGGTCTCAAATTAATTAAACGTAGTCGTGGCCTGTCCATTTCTCTATTATTTATGGAGGCGTGCGGCCACGCCATTTCCGGTGTCGAAAATGAAAAAAATCGTGAATCACAAACGACGAGAAGACGATGAACACCCTGTAGGTAGGAACAATGCAGCGGCTCCGTTCATCAGTGCACAAAATGAAATACCACAACGGGAGTGGCGGCATCGCCGTTATATTTTGCCAACGAACTGTGCCTACGCTATGGGGTAGTATGTGACATACTACATTGCCACGTGTAGGTATATATATATATAGCAGGTTATAGGTATATACCTACCTATAATATAGTTGGTTATAATTGGCCGCCGTTACGCTCACGAAATAAAAGTGTTCGTGGACATGGCCGCGATATCCCGAGATGTAACTAACGAATATTTATTTAGATGCTCTAAAATTATGATGACGACGGTAATAAAAATCGCGAGAGATTAAAAATCACGGACGAAGCAATGTTGCGTACTTGTTAGACTCGTTTGCCTAATATGTGTTATGGACGTAGATGTACCGAGTAGGTGGTATATTATTATTATTATCAAAGTACAGAGATTGCCTCTCTGACGTGCCGAAATGTTTTGTTGAAATGCACACGCATTATTTATGCGTACGGTAAACAGCACGCTGACGAAAATATCGTTTTGGAGGAGGGGACTTGTGTTCGATTCGAAGTATCGTAAAAGTGACAATAGGACTTTAAACAAAAATGCTCCTGGAATTACGGATTACGGATGAAAACAATAATTTTTAAGTGTGATATATATATATTATACCAATTGCTATAAACTTAAATAATTATTATAGTAATTTTATTCCTCTTTATTCGATTTCTGAAATTGTATATTATTATATTTCTATTATTACTTCAGTATCAATTAAACATTTTAAAATACAAACTCAATCAATTTCAATATTTATTAAAATGAATAAAAATTAGAATCACGCATAACACGAATCTTCTTGATAAATTTACCTATAACCTGTGACTATGTTAAAATGATGACAAACATAATAATGTCATTGCAATATTATTGATTTTTTGATAATATTATTATTGGTAATGTGCATTGGATAAAAAAAAAAACGTAACACGCAGCATTTTTTTCTTTACAAGGAAAATCTATGAATCATAAGTATGTTTTTGGGAAATAGCGTTTATAACATTAAAATTAATAATGTCGAAATGTCAAATATCAATATTATATTTACTTTAATAGAAGTAATGACAAATAACCACGGTAACGAAGCATTACGAAAATCGGTCGTATGTTAAAACAGAATATATTACATTTAAATTCTTAAAGTTTATTTACCTATGACGTACTGCTCTACAATCGTTTTTATTAACCAATTTAGATTGCACACATTATTTGTGTTTCTTTCTGAAATATTTTTGAGGGAACTTTTTACATTTGTTATGAGGGAAGAGGGAGGGCTTGAAACCCTACACCCATATTCCAAATGTTTACGACTATGGTAATAAACGTTATGGTACAGTGTAAATTTGTAGAACCGTTTCGTGTACCTATATGATAAGTGAACTCTGCACCGTCGTTTTCTAAGTTCGAAGGGTCGCTAACCCATACCACTAAAATAACCTAGTTATGTTTTAATATATTATCCAAGGTATCATAAATTTAAATGTTTAAATATTTTTGAACTCATTTTGCATGGCGTAAGAAAAATTAAAAATAAAATTCATAAAATTCGTAAATACCGCTAAAGTTATTACACATATTATGATTTATATAATATGCAGTAGCTGGCGAATCGTGGCAGGTTAAATCCACGTCTTTTTTACGTGCAAAACGAATTCACACATGTAATTTTAAAATAATTAAATATTTAAGTGCATATTATTGCTGTTACATGCTGCAGCGACAGTGCGTAAATCAACACGGCATTTCTAGTTAGGTACAACTTTTGGCAACATTTTCAACAGTTTATTAGAACGTGTGAGAAGAAAGTAACATTTTATTCATAAGTTTATCGTTAATGTAGCCGACTTTAAAAAATATAAATAGGTAGTACCTATAGGTACATTTTATAATATGTAGGTTATCGCGGTTATCGCGGTCATAGTCGGTTTGCTTTGCTGTACAGCCGCTGTGAGTCAGCTCCACGCACGCGGTAATCGCTGCTATTTTACATTTACATATATTTATAGGTACCTATATTACTGTTTTTATTTCATCTAATCTCACGGTCAACAGCGATAGCATAATATGTAACAACATAATCATGCCAGCAGCTTTGTTATACCACCGAATACAATATATTATTAGACGTTGTGTTTTCGTTAAATATAAACGCGAAATCAATAAACTATTACCGGTGCTGGTGCTGGTGTTGCTGCTGCTGCTAAACCATTACGATTCGTTTTACAAATTTCAGGAGTACTCCCCGCAGAGTCAAACCCGAAATATAAATAGAACGAAAACCTAAACGTATGTGATGGTTTTTATTTTTAAATCGACTGGATATTAATATTATACAGTGTTTCCAAAATCAATTTGCAAGAGACGCGGGTTTTTCAATAACCATTTGGCATTTACTTTATAGCTTATATATTATTATATTATAACTTATAAGAGTGAGTGACGCGTGTTTTGATGAATTTTCTGACGGATGACCGGTTTTCATAAAAACAAAAATTGTTTAACCGTACATCAACAGACAATCTATTTGAAAATGTTAATTATTGTTTGTTATACACCTAATAATTAAGCAAATTAATTAATGATTTTATTTTATTTTTATTAATATGAACATCCCAAAGGGTGAAAGTACAGATAATATTAATTATTAAGTATAAAAAATTAATTAAAATCATTAAAGATATTAATTTTTAGCTGAGAACATGCGTGTTATTAAAAAAAGTCACGATTACCTGATTTGGAAGGCGGCACACCAGAAAAAAAGATATAGGAAAAAAAGTTTTCGATAGATTCAGGTATAAAAAATGGTTCAGTCTTCCTGGAGTTGAACATTGGAACTTTTAAATTAACTTTTTGTTAAAATTCAGGGCAGTCGACTTCACCATTAATGATGTTTTGTAAGAAAACAGTGTTGAATAACAATCTTCTGATTGTTAATGTTTTTGTCCTAGATTTATAGCTTCTTGTTCGACACTGTGATTATACCGATCGGGCTTAAAAACACAAAATCGTAAAAAAACGATTTTGAACTTTTTCCGGATGGTTTATTAATTAAACTAGACTGGCTTGGATTCCATTTAACCGTTGCCATATTCAAGCCCAGATCTCACTAAAGCGCAATATAAAACTTTAAAGCAGTGAAGGTTAGGACTTAGGCTATTGAAATCATTGTGCATACAAGTTTGAAGAACCCTGATATAATGTATATTTATATAAAATTTATTTTGATTATAGAAAAATAATAGTCACAAACAATATTTTTCATTGTCGCATTTAAATGTCAATTTTGACTATTATGTAAAAAATAAACTGTTGGGTAGATTAATTTTTTTTTTTATTACGAGGGATATTCATAAATCGTAGAAACTCTACAAAAATAAACCACTGAAATTACTATGTAAATACAAAGATGGAAAATTTTTTTTTTGAATCTTTAAATATATAAAGTTTAAAATATACTAAATACATTGAGAAAAATAAGTAAATTTTATTTATGAATAGAATTAATGATATTAAATATGATTAATACTATTAGTAATTTTAAAAAAAAATATGAGATTATAGTCAACTCGATTCTCTGTAACTTAATAAAAACATTTTTTTTAAAGAATTAATACTTTGTAATCTTTACTTTTCGTATTTAAAATTGGACTTTGTAACCATCTTTATTTGTAATCGAAAGAAAACAGAAAGCATCTTTATATTGTCAAATTCACATTTTGGTGTTGTTAAAATAATAAAACATTTTCCCACTATGACGCATTTTGCCATCCCAATTGTGAAGGAAAGGCACTAACGCGAAGAATAACTACATTTATATCTAAAATTGTTGTTATTTTATTTTTAATACATATCTAATATTGAATATAATTTTAGAAATGGAATAATAATACACTTAAAATAATTCTTATATTAATACTAATGTTTAAATAGGTATGTCATGTTATATAAAAAGTAAAATAAAAGTTTAAAGTAAAGATTTGAATACCTATGTATTTATTATGTTCTATGCACAGTGAAATTTTCAAAATATTAAGACTAACTTTAAATTATTTATTGACTACTGTTCCATACAAACTTAATTGCACTATTATTCGAACATCGGTACAATGATGTTGACTTACGGGTTAAGACTGTACAAAATAATATTAAATTACTTAGCTATATGATATTATAACAATCAACAATATAACGACTATTTTGTCAAAAACTAGTTTAATTTAAATTAATTATTACTAGTAGAAAAATAAATTATAACAATGTAAATATATATTATAAAATATTTTTCGAAATAAAGGCTGACACGCTGTCACCGATCAAAATCGTTTTTTTACAACCCATAGGTATACAATGATTTATTAATGAATTAAACTCAATGCAAGCGTAATGGTGACCTACTCAATGACGAGATGAGATCGATCAAAATCTACTATAAAGCAGAGTGAGTGTTCAGGTTTTTTTTAATGTTATTTTTAGTTTGTGGTTTAATACTTGCCGCAGATATTGGCAAATTCAATTGACTTATTGGCAAAATGAAATTACCGCAATACTACTCCACCCTACAAATTATATAGACTCGTATGAAAACCGTTGACAACATTTATTTCTTTCAGACAGTATAAAAAATATTTCTGTTACGTATCGTTGACTGTAATAACTGTAATAACATTAGATTACTGTTTTGTATAAAAACAAAACAAAAAAGTAGGTATACATAAACAATGTACCTACTTAGTTGTTTAATTTTGTTCCTGTGTTCATCAATAAGTTGCTTCACAAAAAATATGAAAAAAAAATATTTAAAAAATAATATTTTAATCACTCAATATAGATATTTAAAATAAATGGAATGTTAACTAATTCTCCGAAAATCAAGAATATCGCCTACATAATGCAGGCGGCAATATGAGTATTCACAAGTTCAAAACAATTAATGACTTTTCGACTTTTTTCCGAATATCCCATTGATTTTTGACAACAAATAATATCTGCTTCATTTAAATGGCACTCGCGTATCGACTGACCGCTATTAAATATGCTAGTCGATAAGTTTTGTAGGTAATGGAGAGCCAAAAATAACAAGATTAGTAATTTTTGACGCTGTCTAACTAATATTCTACGTTATCTAAATGGCATTTACGTATTTATATGATGGTATGCTGCTATCATATTATAAGTACACTGTCGATAAGTGCCCAAATGAGGTTGTTAGCAGCCACTCAATATTGTTGTGAACATTTTAAAAAATTTAAAGAAATAATTTCAAATCTAGATATTGAAACTCAGTACCGTACTCAGGGGAGGGGGGTGTTGGGGGTTATATACTCCCAATTGTCTTTTTTTTTGCCGACCTAAATAAAACAACTTATTAGTTATAAGAGCGGTTTTAGAGTCATTCTTTAATACTTTTTATTAGTTATTAGCAAAAAATTATTACTTATGACAATAAACTTTCACTATACAGAGTAGTGAGTACAGACTATAATATAATATATTCTTATTTTGCGATGGTCTGTATACAATTATTTATATACACAGGCTATGGGGTATCAACTATCAATGCAATTGTATGTTATCATTTATCACTTAACAGTCATCAGCGCACAGCTGCATCAAACTATGGTCCAACCGTCAAAATACTGAATGAAATTATGAAAATAAATACAATTGTAATCCAAAATTACAAACTAAATCAAATTCAGTGATAATATTATCTACACAATTGTTTTTATTTTATTGTTTTAAGATTTATTCCATTATTTTTATATTTATTAATTATTATTTTAATGGCTAAACGTGACGTATCCATAACTTCATTTTTTTCTTTCTAAAAAACCTAAAGTTGAATAAATAATCTAGTTTCTAAGTATTATTTTATTTATTTTTTTTTTTTTTTGTTATTTTTTAAAATATGCAATATATTTTTCAGTTTTATAGTGTTATGTTAATTGAACAGCATAGTATTAGTGTGTTATCGTGTAAATTCATTTTAATTATAGAACAATTTACAAATATTCATAATTATAAGCTAGAAACGATTTTGGAGAGATTGAAACATAAACATTTGAGCTTTTGGTATTACCATGACAATTTATTAAAATGTATAACATATTATAATATCCCTCCTCCCCCCCACCATTGAAAATTGCTGGACACACCACTGCTGAAACTGTTACTGATATCTATTTAGAAGATAGTAATTTGATGGAAAATGTTAATTTAAAAAATAATTTAACTTACATTGCTGCGAATTTTTGCTTTTTAGTACATATACGATAAAACGACTGGAAATCATAAATATTGTCTTTGTCAGAAAACTTATACATTGTCGAAGAAACACAAAATAAATAAGAAAAAATACAAGTACACATAAGAAATGTAGTTAAAGAAAAATGTACATATTATGTATCCGGAAAAAATCATGGACTAAAAAATATAAAAATAATTAGAAACATACATGATACATCTAGGACTACATCCCATAGAACCATTGGACGTTGAACTCACACTACGTTCAGTGAGTACAAAAATATTTTGCGACCATATCGTCGCGCACGTTCGTGAGGTTAGCACCCTCACTTTAAGCACTTTATCTATTAAACAATTTACAGTAGAAAAGGAGAGTACTCATTTGAAAAACAGAAATTCATATATCCACAGAACACGTTTTAAGTAATACAAAAAATCTCTAAAATTTGAAAATATAGTCTTTAAACTCTAAGTATACATTTTAAAAATCAGATTTTGAATAAATGTAATATTGAAGAAAAAAGGGAGTGAGCATACTTGATGAATCATCCTATATATTTATTTTAAATTTTTTTTCCTGTTAAGCAATTATTTACATATTTTAATTTTTTTCATATTTCAATAACAATAAGTATATATTTTGGTTTTTTCATTACATTAAAATCCGATTCCTAGTAATTATCATGAAAAAATGAAAAGTATTTTGTATTTACTTAGATTTATTGTTTTATTAAAAGTACTAAATAAATCGAGAAGAAATATAATTTTAAATACTGTTCATCCCTAGCTTTAGATACCTTTATGATTATATTATATTATTGCACAAACTCGCTAAAACACCTATATAGTCTTCAATTAGCACTTGATTTGATAAGTTCGTTTTATAATCAAAATGAAAATAATAATAATAATAATAATTGTACAATGCATATTGTGATTGGCGAACTTTTATTTATGTATAGGTAATATACCATAAATCTAAATTTTGTAATTCCATCGGGACCCGCGTAGGTGTGTGCACTATGTCAATAACAGACGTATAATATATCATAACACCACAAAATGTATATATCATATTGTTTCCAACTTAAAATATTTATTTCTTCGCAAATATATTACGTTTATTTTCATCTATCGTTTTTTGTATAATACTGTATAATACTGTATAATACAATATTACCTATACAAGCGCGTGTTTTATATATATATATATAAACTAGCTATCCCGTACAGCATTGCCTCAGCCAATAAATATTAAGTTAAGATTAACCTCAAGTGATTTACATGCATCTAAGCCACCTAGGTAGGCAATTTACTGCATCGGATAACGGACAATATGCGACCAATATATTATCAAGTAGACAATCCACCTGCGGTGGATTGCGGACCCCATTACAAGGTGCGCAAGTGAATGAAATCAGAATTAGGTAGGTACAAGAAAAACATTGCGACGGATGCCCGTGCCTAAGATTTTTTTTTTCTTTAACTTATTTGTAAAAAAACGTTCAATACGCCATATTTCTACAAACTATAATAGCAATAAAAAAATATAACTAATAGCAACCACACAAATAAACAGAGATTATACTTCATAAAGCCCATCGAAAAAATCATTTTGCGTTTTTCCAGAATTTTTCAAATTTCGATTAAAAACTCGTCAAGCTTAAAACCTGTTCCGCGGTGTACTCGTTCGTTTAAAAAAAAAAATAAAAAATAATCAAGACAATCGGACGAGTAATTTCAGAGAACGGCGCGCGACAAAGATTTCCATTTTCATATTTATATATACAGGTTTGTGCGGATATTGTACGTGTAATACTGAATTGTGTATAAAATATGTAATAAAACGACGTACAATATACGGTGGCGTATTATATACCTAGGTATATATGATATTATGTAATTCTAATATATACCTACGTGAATAGCGCGAGTTAATAGAGCGTATGACTCGACGGTATAACATCGAGGACGTATACAATTTAGTGTTACAATAATATATAGTGAGTCGAAGTGTGACGACGAGGGCGGCGGCGGTGGCGACACCGACGGGGTTGAGAAGTTTACCGGGCTCTTATAAAATAATATATCGTACAACATATTCGCATTATTATAACAGCGGTATATAACGACGGCACAGAGTCGTCGACTCGCGCATATTTATGGAAACGCGTATTCCGGGCAAATAATAATAATGATATATTATATACGATATTACAATATAGATAATATGTACGTCGTGTCGCGTCGGAAAATGTTCAGGTCGGATTATAAATACGAAATCGCATATTATCGTATATTGGAGTAAGAGCGTTTAACACACACGCTGGTTTATACGTGACGTATAGATATAAAACATAACGTACCCAGTTATAAGATATCGCATAGTTATAACTCACAACGTCGTTACATAATATAATAATATGTTAGACGTGCTTATATTGTATATGGGTACAACTATACACACATTTAAATTGCATGTAAATATTATACATTTAAGAATTTTTTAGATAAAGGTAATGAGCGAAGCGAAGAATGTCGAGATTTTTTATTTTTCTCGTAACCTACGTAAATAGTTATATGGTTGGCCCTGTCTGTTATCATTCTTACTATAATAAAATAATAATCTTATCTCTCAATTAGGCGCTTAACCTAGTCGAGTAAGGTCGAATTTCATTTGTTTTTGTCGAATTCCACTGGGGTTCAAAAAAACTAACGTCCTATAAAAATTATAGAATATTAGTTTTTTCTTTTTTTTTTTGCACTATCGTTCCGATCACTACATAAGATTAAAACCTATTTATTATACAAATATCGGTCGATGGTCTGAAGAATAATTTGTATTTAAATAGCCAAAGCTTATTGTTTTTATGGGAAGGTCAATTTTTCTCCAAAAATCAAATACCGCTTTATTCCACAAAAAAAGATTGGATTCCATTATCCTCCAAATATTTTTTTAGACTAAAATTATATCCATTTTCTTCCGAATATTAAAATATTCACCTGATATTTTAGTCTATACTCGTTCCGGTACTAGTGTTGTACTATTGTGTACCATATTATACAACAAGCGTAATAGTCAATAACATCGTAACGCGTCATAACTTTGATTAAGCTTAATTAAATACGTGCATATTTTATTTTATTTATAATTGTTAAAACTTTAAAGGTCATTTTTTTTTTGTTTATATGACTTCAATTTATTTTTGCTGTTTATTTTATAACATAATATGACAAAAAGATAATACATTTTTTTAATAATTCAAACGAATTTTTATTTTTGTTAAAATTAATTAGTATATTATTTTTAGTTCCTCATTGGAGAAAAATGACAAGGGGCAAGGGGATTTTTTTGTCGAATGAAAACAATTTGAACATAACCTGTCTTGAACCAGAGAACAATTCGAATATTTTGGTTTAAGTAAGGAATGATGAACTTCGACAATCACAATCTAGTCGGTTAGTTGGTAAACATATTTAATTATATTAGCGATTGACGTAAGTATATAAAAATAAAAACTGCCGACAAATTGTGGAATTTACAACATATTATCTCGTTTTTTATACAACGAAATCAATTTTGCTATCGATTTGTTATTGGAATTCTGAAAATAAAACCCTAGACAATATACACATTTCTAGTACCTAATTATTTATTTAAACATTTCTACAACTCTAAAACTTGACAGTTGACATATAATTTAAAGAAATGTAATCATTTTTAAGCTTCTAAGTTTACTTCTAAGCTTCTAAGTCTACTTGAGTTTTATTATCTTAAAATTTTTGGTTTTTATTCCTTAGATTATAAAAACCAAAAATATCATACATGGTTAACCCTACGTTATACGCACTTATGCTATCCAAAATAATTAAAATCAATGTCAACATGTTTTTTTTTTATAGTGGTTTAAAGTTTAAATCGTGATGAACTGGTGAATCTTTAAAATAATTAGATACTCGATAATCCGATATCTGCTACCAATATAATACCGATAACTTAAATATTTAAAAACAAAACTTTTGTCCAAAACCACGAACCGACAGGAACCCCAAAAAAGCCATATTATTTAATTAAACAAAACAATAATAATAAATAACTTTATTTCCTTTTAATTAATTTACAAATTGCTAATTAAATTACAAACATAATATAGAAACGTTCAGAATAAAATATATTTTAGAGATAAGATTAAAAATAAAATAAATTGTAAATATTGAAAATATTCAAGTAATTAATAATAACTATATTATGCTTCTCTTGACAAATTAAGTATAGAAAAATACATTTTTACAAAATATGTAAAAAATCTAAAAGCCTATTGAAACAAGTAAAATTCCAAATTAAATAAATCGGGGAAGTCGCCCTGCTAAATACCTATGTACCTCTTCATTAAATAGGTCATCATAGTGAATGTGTTAAATTTGAGTTCATACGAAAAACGATTCTGAACGAGACATTCGGTCAGTCTTTATTACTAAGGATTTATTATTATTTTAAGCAGTGACCAGTTGGGTACCAAGTACTGCACTGGTAGCCGATTGTATGGGTCATGATTTGAACATACGTTGGTAACAGAAGATATACTTTCAAGAGAAGATCTACTGAAAATAATGCATGTTTATTTCCAATATTTAGGTTAGTAAATTCAATATAGGTACATAAGTAGGTACATTTAATTATTGATACATAAATAACCAGTTTAATGTATTCATGTTAGGTATAGGGGATTTGTAAAGAATAATCTTCAGTCCCTTTTTCCAAAATACGTTTATTCATTTTTTATGAACTTTTATCATTTTATATCAAGTAAAAAAAGCGATACCAAATTAAAAAATCTATTTCCAATTACTCCCGAATCGTCTCAGATCGACAATGACAAAATATACTCAATTAGAAAATCTCATAATCATGTGAAAGTAAAATTGAAATTAATCATAATAATATAATTGAATATTTGTAATAAAACAAGTCATCTCATATTTAAAGTTTTAAATTAAAAAAAGCTTTATACATACTATTATATGTATATTATATATTATATTTTATGAGTTCAAACGTTTTTAAAAATATATTTTTACTGAATATTAACATTTTTAAAGAAGTAACGCCAACGTTGTATTAATTGTATCCGCAGAAAGGTAGGGTCGTATTTTTTTTCTTTACAACTTAAAACTTTTTATTAACTTGTAGTGGGAAGTGATGTATTTACAGGGAGGAAGGTAGAGTCCAAGGTCACGATCCCGTTTCCCACAACCAAAAGAAAAAATTCACACGTCATTGAGTATAGGTCACTGCATTAATAAATGTATTACATTCAAGGATAAAAATCATTGCATAAAAAAAAACGGTTCTGAGGGGACAGCTTGTCAGACTAGTATATTTTATTATATATTTACCTATATTGCTATAAATAATTTATTTTTCAATTAGTAATATGGTAGGTTGAATTAATTATTGCCAAAAACAAATCTCATAATATGTTATCTGGTAATTATTATAATATCTCTTAATATTAATTTATAAGTCGTATATTAGGCGTTATTGGGACGTATTGTAGAACAGGTGTGAATAAGTTTGTGGTATAAAAAGCTTAAAATGAATCTAAATTTTATTTTAAAAATCTCATCTTGTAATTGAATAATAATATACATATATGTAATGGCAAAAAGTTTCAAGTTTTCATGAATAAATTACAACAAAATAATTAAAATTGTTATTTTTCATTTAAATATTCAATTTTTTATTGTCACAGTGTCACAGAAATTTTCATTGCGCCCCATGTAAACTTAAAAAAAAAATAATTGGCTTTTAATACATTATAATAAAATAATATTATTTTTAATTTTGAAAATAATTTATTACTATTTGTTATTATATTATAAAAAAAAATTTTAATTAACAATGGTCTACATACTATTTTTACAATTACACTTATAGCATGGAAAATAATTCCTAAGGTATTGTAAAAAAAAATGATAAACATATAAACAACATAAATTAAATAAATTATTATTATTGCCTACTTATAGTAGTTTTTTTAATTCATTGTTGAACCAGATCCTGACATATTAGTTATTAAAATGTTTGTCTAAAAGTTGAATGATGTCTTTTTCAACAAGCGACAAGTTAAATGATCCTGATATTATTGGCTTATCGAAGATCTAAATTTAGTTTTTTAAATTGTACGTTTGCACAGAAGTATATGTACAAAAACCTATTTGAATGTATTATGTAATATGTGTTGAACAAATCAGATTTCAATATTATTACAATATCCAATGTTTACAAATTGATTATAATATTATATTGAAACCCGAGTCATGGCTCATAAGTGATATAAATATACATTTTCCTATTTGGCTATGAGCCTCCAATATTGAAAAATATCCAAGAGCCCCCGGCGATTACCGAATAGCCGGGCGGGCCAGACCGACATTGCTTTATAATCGCTCATAAAAATGTAAATTGCTTTACACTAAACTTTTTTCTATTGAACTCTAATAAAGAAAACATATAAGAAACCTATTGTATTGAATTCTCAAGTCTTATAGACATTAAAATTAAAAATGCATAAATATTAATACAAAAATATTTACATTTTATATATTTTAGTGAATTTTTTTTATCAAAATTTAAAATTTAATTGCTTGTAAAAAAAAATATGTAACTATATATTTCTGATATTTGTTTTAAATCGGCAAGAACAACTTATGACGAACATTTAGAACCTTGTATACAACTTTCAAACTTTTTAACTCACAAACAATAATTTATACATATGAATGTAATCACATAAATTCAAAATAAACAAGTAAATACTATTAAAAATATTTTACAAAAATATCAAGTCTCTACAATAATTAACAGTGATTAAATCGATTTTATCAAAGACTAATGTTGTGTAAAGAGTCCTGTTTTACCCTATTTTTTTTTCATTTTCAAGATTATTTTTAAAAGTAGGTACTGAGAATTTTTCACTTTTAACCTTATACAAATCCTTAAAGTTGAAAATTTAAGCATATTCACAGGTCTTTAAGGCTAAAGGTAACATCGAACACACACAAAAAACACATCATTATAAAATCAATAACTATAATAAAATCTTAAAAATCCTTCAATCAATTTTTAAAACCAACATTAACCGCTTCACAGTCCTCCACTCAGAATCTAAAATTGTTAAACGTTTTCTAGATAATCAAAAAAAAAAAATTCTAAACAACCAATATGATTATATTATACAGTGTCATCTGTTTAATGTAAAATACTCATTATTTCTAAAAATATTAACATTTTTCAAATTTTTCTTTTCAACATATCAAAATTCTATGATATTTTAACATTTTTTATACCTCTTATTTTTGTAGATGTAATCACAATCAACTTTTATTTTTAAATGGCAACTTATGCATAAAATTTCAAACATTTATAAAACTTTTTTTTAAAGAATTTTCATAATAGAATTTTAATTTTAGAATAACCGTTGATGAGATATAGCTCCTCAAAGTTGAGTGTTTTTTTGTAGGAGCTATAGTATTTTTCTTTTTAAAAGATCAGAAGTTAAACATTCTGTACATTCATCCAAGTTAAAAGATAATCATAGTACATACCTATAATAAATATTTATTGTCCTAATAAAATTTTAATGAAAGCCAGAAGGTACTTTGA
The DNA here is from genome assembly GCA_014851325.1 of Pentalonia nigronervosa. Taxonomy (NCBI): domain Eukaryota; kingdom Metazoa; phylum Arthropoda; class Insecta; order Hemiptera; family Aphididae; genus Pentalonia; species Pentalonia nigronervosa. The sequence goes on along the minus strand of JACXSJ010000149.1, from coordinate 137,165 downwards.
TATCTCAATTAGAATATTAATATGTAATAATTAATACGTGAAAATGTGCTGTTTATAATATTGTTATTTTTAATGTATTTCACTTATAAATAATCTAATTTAAAATATACTATAATACCGGTATTATACACGAAAATCGGGAAGATAAATACTTGATTACTATACTTTTGTAACATATTTTAGTAAGTTTTTCTTGAAATTGAGCAGTTTAAAATCAAAGAATATTTTAACATTATTACTTAATGATTTTAAATATATTTTTCTTTCAGTTCAATCTGTTATTCTATATAATATACAGTTTTTATTTGAATATAGTATACTTATGGATTATTTTAATTGTCTGATATGTTATTTGTGGATAAAATGTGATACACAGTTAGATAGCAAGAAACAATATTTTGTTAAAGTATGATAATTTAATGTTTATTTACAAGCCAACACATGGAATAAAAGAGGTGGAACAAAAACGAGTGTTCTATTCTAAATTTAAAAATAACATAATAGGTATTACATTCAAGTGACATCATATTGCAATATTATACAAACACCCAAAACGGTTTTGACACCATCTATAAGAATATTTTATTTTAATCATTCCTATTCCAAAGTATTTGATATAGGTATATTCAAATGCTGAGTATTCTATAAAATCATCTACATTTTACTATAAACATCTATTCAGATTTAAATTTGATACCTCAAACAAAAATTTGCAAAATGTATATTAGTTTAATGAAAAATAAAAATAGTTTATTTTTATAATGATTTAATAGTTGGAACGACTACGAAATAAATTAATTATATATGAAAATTTTTAATTTAAAACTTAATTATTTTTATAAATATTTTAATTTTTAATAATTTTATTTTAGCTAGTAAAGTTAACTAATCAAATTAAACTTCACCCATACAAAACATACAACTGCAAACAAATTATTTTAAAAAACACCTTGAATATGTTCGATTGGAAGACGATACGCATTTTTATTCAACATTTTATTGAAGAATAAAACAAAATTCATAATAATGGACAGATCCAATTAAATCAATATTGAATACTTCCACTTTCATAAAATGTTAAATGATAACTTATTTTATATATTTAAAATGTGTATATAAATATTGAACTACCTATTTTTATGATAACTTTTTCTTATAAATAAGGCTGGAAGTATTTTTTACTCCATAATTTTTTATTAACTTTTATGTTCAAACAATTTTATGTTATATCTAGCTAATATAACGCTCGAGTATTGAAAAATAACTAATAAATAATGAAGTTAAAATTCAGGATGTATGAAACGTATACATTTTAGTTCAAAAATTAATTACCCATGCATTAATGATAATTTGACACTTAATAAATAAATAATACAGTAATTACAAACCTAACACGATGGACGTCTGAAAATAAATTATTTTATTGAAAACTTATTATTAATGTGTGAATAGACCAATAATTTTTTCCTAATATATTTTTTTAATGATGTATTTATTATAATAAATTGTAACAATATTTTTAATATTTGTAAAAATATGTTTATGTAATGTATCCAAAGGTAATTATGAATACATTAGTGAAGTATCGAACTTCAAATGTGTATAATATTATTATGCACCTACTTTATCTAGACTACGTACGTACCTAACAATAAGCTATCTATATTTCTATAGTACCTACCTACTTAAAAACATAAATTTTTAAAAAGGTCTAATATTTAATGACCTATGAAGCTGAAGTTTTAATAAATAAGAAAACTATATAATTTATTTGAGATTAAAAACATTGTAATTATAGGCACCTGGTACGATAATAATATAAAATTATAATCATTAATTAGGATAGTTATAACTAAGGCTCGGATTTTTATGCAAAAATTATTGTTAAATATGCACATATTTATACACTCTAAAAATTTAAATATATGCAAAAAATTAGCAAAAAAAATTCTTTATTGTGTGCTAAAAAAAATTAAACATCTTAAAAAAATTACAAAATATATTATGTAGAAAAAAAAATACAATTTAAATATCAGTATACTTTTGCTTACAAATAATGTGTGCAAACTATTATAGCTACAGTTTAAATTAACAAAAGTAAAACTAATAACTGAAAATGTAATATAAATTTTAGAAGAAGTACTAACATAAAGTTACATAATGTGGTTTTAAGTTTTTAAATTGAAATTTCTGCGATTGTCACGTAATTTAAGTATTTATATTTTGAAAATTGAAAAACTTCTTGGAAAAACAATTAATTAACTATTTATAAAAAATGTAAATTTTATGCAATTATATAGAAATATGCAGTTTATAGTCATTTTTACTCAAATATGCAAAAATGTGCAAATAAAAAATTAATTATAGAATCTACAAATTACAAAACGTCAATATTTTGAATCAAAATAGTTCTAGGTTAATTGTTGAAGAATATGCCATTTGCATAAAAATCCGGTTCTTAGTGTAATACATAAAAAAAGTTATATTGCATGCCAAAAAGACAGTACAAGGAAATACCGATTCACATCAAAATTAAAATTGAGTACCTAGGTACATAATATAGGCATATAGCCACCCTACTATGAAACTAATCATATAGGAGTAATTTATCTGAGAAATTAAACTTATATTATTCTTAATTTTATTACTAATTATAAGGTAATCACTAATGGATTATCCAGAGCCCGACATAGGATTTTTATGACTAATCGATTTTGAAGCAAGTTGTGAGTATTTTAAAGGTTGTTAATTAACTACTGTCTAGTCTCTAGTATCAAAATATATAATATAATGATTATCACTTTAAATAAAATATTATCACGGAATAACGTATATTATAAGGTACATATTTCATAGGTAGTAACTATCATCGATTAGAAATACTACTATTTATAATCAATGGTAGTATTATGGCAAATTTATAAATAGATGGGAACTAAATAGTAAATATTATATAAAATAAAAGTTAATACTGAAAAATGTTTTAGAATAAAATTTGTATTCATCATAGATATCATAATATGGTATTTACAGCCATGGAGGTGTCACAAAGTAATTATTTTTTTATATATAATGATTTTATGAGATTTTACACAAATAAATGATTTTTTCAAAACAGAAAATTTGATATTCTATATTATTTTCTTTATTTTCTAATAATAATTATGTTAAAATAACAAATATTTTTAGTTATAAAGAATGATTACACCAGCGGAGTATTTCGGAATTGTTTTGGGAGGGAATAAGGCATTGAATCATAAGAATACGTAAAAGTGGGGGTTTTGCCCCACATCCTTCTTTGAGGTCTCAATATTTGCCTACTTTATACTGTATAAATGCATAATGTATACGATTTTCTACATTGAATACCAACTAACATAATTCATCATTAATCATTTTTAACTACTATTATAACATCTTATGAGGAATCTTATATTAAATTTTCAAGCTTTTTGAACCAACAAAAATTGTTAAATCAATATTTATAGAAAAAAAATTTTAAAAAATCTAAAAATTCTTATGCCTACAATTAGCTCAGAAATAGTCAAAATATTATTAAAATTGTATGGTCTATGAAAGATTATAACCTCAACATTTTATTAAAATTTCAAGTGTCTATGATTATTCGCTTTTGAAACAAAATAAGAGAATTGTTCCATGAAATCATTAGTTTACGGGTGAATACCCAATATCTATAATTTCAAATGTTCATGAAAAAAAACTTATGGAATCTTGTGATAAATTTTCAATTTTTTTTTAAATTTTCAAAAATATTTAAACAGAATTTTTTTTATGATTTTCTGAAATGTAAAAAATTATTTAAATTTTTGTAATTTTGACGTATTTTGGCGTAACTTTAGATGCTTATAAAATATTTCTATAGATTTCATTCATTTTTTTTTTAATTTTCACTAAAAAAAACCCACTTTAGGGGAGTGGTGGAAAGGGTTTATTCCATGACACTGTAGTGCCTGACCATACCCATTCTAAAATTATATGTTCTCTTTGATTCAATGATTGAATAATTGACTATTAAGAGCAAGTTTAAGCACACAAAAAAAGCTTATTTATGATTATATTTTAACGTGGTTAAACTTACCTTAAAAACTATTGAATAGAAATACATAATTAAAACATAGTTCTTAAAAAAAATAGTTTTATAAATTATTAACATTAAATATGGGTGTTACCATTTAAAAGTCCGAAGTTGATACATGTTAATTATAGAAAAAAATTATTTAAATTATTAAAATATTAATTACTTGTAAATTTTATTAAATTTCAATATTTCCAAAAAAAAAATTTAAAAAGTTCAAACTTTTGGAAATAATTAGTGCCTTATATTAAATGGATCACTCTGTATATATCTGAACTTGTTCAATCTTAAATAAATAAAATGAACATCTGTGTGTTCACAAATCCATCTATTTTATCTATTAGGTGCTGTCTTATATTGGTATTAAAAGAAATATTATTACAATAAGTAATGAGTAGAATTAACATCATTTATTTTTATTTTAATGATATCAATATTATCAATCGTATAACAATAAAATAATTGTAGTTGAAATATTGTGATTAATGATAGTAAGAAGATATGTGATTGCTACTATAGTTACGCTATACTGCGGTCGGCCTTATATCAATAAACAATATTTTATAGATACCTACGAGTTTGTGACAGGCTGGTGGATTTCGTTTTTTTTCTACGGTATTGATTCAAATGCTTGTTTCGAAAAAAAAAAACGATAGGTAACACCGATATTAACCGATATCGAGTATCGGTTCTAGCATCGGCCCATCCCTATAAATAATATATACGATGACGTAATTTTTCTAGATTTCTTTTCGATTTAATTTCTAGGTTTTTTTTTTGTGTCAACGCGATGATATATTATTACATTCAAATTGTAATAACACACCGGTATCGAGCGCTGTGATGAGTTTATTGAGACTATAGTGACCCCCTCTCCCCACCTAACAACCAGTGTGCATGTGAGTGCGTGGTCAGTTTAATGATTATCTATATATTTATAAGAAATATCAATCAAACGTCCAGACGTATATTGTTCGCAAGATCGTGATAATAAATAAACAGCCAGTCCAAACTCCAAGCTAGCACATTAATATTTAAATACACTATAGTGCACCTATTCATAATATTATAATAAAAACTCACGTTTATCATGAACACGATTGCTCATACAAAAAAATCACTATCATTCCCTAGAAAAATTTCTCGGCTTTATTTTTTAAATAAATTTCCTAAATCCGATAAAAATTTAAGACATTCGCAATGACTAATTTTTGAATTGAATTTTCAGCCACTTTCAGCCCCTAAAACATTTGAATACACCCAAACATTGGTAATTTTTGAGAATTAATAAAAGAGCCCCCTATAATGAAGGCAAAAACATACAATAACCTTTGTATATGAATTATTCCATATCAAAATACAGTGTGCACTTATACAGCCAATCAACAATATACCCATTACCAGCCCATTGTATTATGTATGCAGATAAAAGCACAGCGAATCCTTGCAAGTTACATCAATTAATTGTGAAATGTGTGTGAAAATCGCAAAATGTTTATAGAGAAAACAATAAAGTGGAGAAAACCGTCACAAAGGAAATCGATGTTGACGCAGTGACCGTGCGATGCGGTACTTAGGACTATTTAAAACGCACTCTGCAAGTTACACTTCCTACAACACATGTATTATAAAGGGCAAACAGTTGGCATTTAATCGAGGCACTTGGAACCGGACGCTCTCCAAAATCTTTGGACAGTGCGTTTTGATGTTAATAATTATTGCTAATTCGTGTATGAAGACCGCACAACTAAAACATATGCATACATACGTATAATATATAATGTAAAGTTATACCTATTGAAAATTGAAATATGCTAGATTAAACGCATATAAGTGGTTTTAATTAGCTAATTAGCTCAACCTAAAATGTTCATGTATAGATCTCAAGTTATACAAAAAAAAATCCTTATTTTCACAATATATATCTACTATTGTTATAATATTATGTAAATGCATATTATTTATATGTGCGCCACAATTATACATAATATTCAATACCTGCGAGACTATGAAAAACTTCGTTCAACAAAAAGTTTTATTGATATCTAGGTATTTTTTTTTAAACACCTAGATAAAAAAATATGATACCTTTACATTTAACCTTTATAATAAATAAATAAATAAATATTATTTTTTCTTGATAGTAAACTATTTATATTTGAAATCAAAAGAATATCAATGATATATTATTTGTTATAGTACAATAGTTTCAATGTGAAGTAATAAATTTAATTAAATACGGATATTTGATGGCCAAAGGTGACCCACCAATATATGTCAATCATGTGGCACCAAGCTCGCAATCAAATATATGTTCGAGGAATGTAAAAAGTACAAAAAACAAAGAGGGAAACTTAACATGAGCTATCTTATTGGAACAAGTTTAGACCCAAATCCAGACAACGAAATTAATACCATAACATTTTTCAAGAAAATTAAATTACTATATATAATATAGCCAACAATGTATATAAATATCTAAATATTTAATTTAAAACTGTATTTTTTTTTACCTTTCTTTCTATAGATTTTAAGTAATGCATACAAATGTAACGCTAATGACCTAGTAATTGAAACAAAAATCTTATAATTTAAAGATCAATAAAAAAAAAAAAAAATAATTATAATTAAACATAAAAATAAATGAATCCCGTCTTATACATCAAAATTCTAAGTTATGTTTGAAAATAATATAGTTTCCAATGAGGAAAATTGTAGTTTCTAACTAATAATACTGTTGTAACGAACCACGGATGTATGACACCGTTATAAACTGCAGTAAACATAATTATACATAATGTTAACATTTATAAGAGACACACCATGTTAAGTTCAAGATTTCTGTGTCAACATCAACCCGCACATTAAGGAATCCTGATAACTATAATGCTCGTAAGTCTGGTTATGCTATACATATTATTTAACTAAGATTATATAATAATAAATTAGATAAACTTATTATTTGAACTATATTTCCTGAAACTCAAATAGCTACGGTCGAAATTATAATTCAAAGGACTTTGAAAACCCTCACTGAATTATCTGTATATAACAGTTTCATCGGACGGAACCGTTTTCGGCCAAAATTAACCTTTCCTTATCGGCCATTCTAGAATGTCCGTTTTCGACCAGTACTCTATTTTGGTCACTAATTTAAAATATTATTATTTTATTTTAACACAACATATTAAGTCAAGTGAAAAAATAAAAATATATATAAAATTACATTATATTATCAATTTACACAAAACAATAATAAAATTATAGATAGGGATATTTAATTTCTTTTTATAGTTGTAGCACATGCGTTTAATAAAACCAATTAGTAATATTTTAAATTAAACGCATATGCTTATTATATATGCTTATACGCATAATTTGCTGATTTAAACAATTTTTTTTTATTATTATTTACAATTGCATATGACCTGAAGCGTTTGAAGCTAACGTTTGTGAGAAGCTAGAGAAATTTATTTTATTTGTAATTAAAGTAAAGCCTTCATATTATGCATGAACGAGTTGTCGTGTGTGGAATCGGTGGTGAGTGTATTCAAGATGTGCTCTATTGTCTGGACGTAGTTATTTTATTATTACCTGTCTGCTAATTAGCATTGGTATTATTTTTGTTTTTAAATGTAGACATAATTGCAAGCGGCAGGTGTTTACTATAACGAGTCCGCCGGCTGACGGTCTGCAAATAAGGAAACGTTGAAGAAAATAGTTACATGAGAATAGTTTTATAAAAATAAGAAAAATTATGTACGTACTTACGAAGTATGCAGCTCGTTTCACGTATAGAAACTGGAAAATAATAAATACGGTGGCAAATGTAACACTAAAATGCTATTTAATATGATTTAACTCATTATCACTGTGGATTAATAGTTAATGGAACAGGAGCGCGCAGATCCATTTTCAAATGTAATGTTTTCGGTCTACGGCATTATTAATAGTAAATTAAATTAACAGCAATATTAACATAAAATATAATTAGTAATGTAGGCTAACAGACCGTTTTCGTTCAGAATCGTTTTTTTCATATCATTGAATTCAAATTTAACACACCCATGAAAGTGACCCACTCGACATCTACTATACAGCAGAATGGTACCACTTACCGTCTATTTTTTTGTAATTCAGAAATAAATAATTTTAATTTTAAAATTGACATAAATTATTTTTGTAAGTAATTTCTATACATAACCAAGTTTACAAAATGTGTTAGTTATTTTTGATCATTTTCTTCATTTAAATGAATGTATCCAAATCAAAATTTGAATAAAATACAGTGAAAGCTTTCTTAACAACACCTCTAAATAGCAGACACCTCCAAATAGCGGACGTTTTTTGGGAACATACTACATACTTTTGACAAACTGAACTCTCTGAATAGAGAACACCTCCGTATAGCGGACAACATTTCAGTGACCAAGAGTATCCTGTTATTTAGAGGTTCTACTGCGTAGGTTTATAGTTTCTGAGTAATCAAACATTATAATAATGTTATAAGGATAATATTGTATAGACGTACAAATTTTTATTTAAATACATCAAAATTCAAAATTTAAAACGTTCAAAAAATGTACTTGCAGAATAATTTAAAGTAAAAAAGCGTAATATTTATTTGAAAATTAAAAGTTTGTATCACCACAGGATACTCCTTAAATGGTATAAAATATCAAATATTTAATCATAATCTTCATAATCTTTATGCAAATTTGTAGATTCTAAAAATCAAACATTTATAACTATAAGCATTGTTAAAGGGAAAAAAGAGGATGAGCATGCTTAGTCAATCAATTTGCATACAAGCTTAAACCGCAGGGCGGTGGGTTGGCGTACATATACCTTTTCATATATCTTATATGTAAATTGCGTTTAAGTCATCGATCGAGTTTTCACAGTCTCCGGAAACACAAATGTACTATAGTCAATGCATATAAACATCATACACATGCATATTAAACATTTCTGTGCCATCATCCCTTTATACGATACATTTTTTTTTTTTACAAAATTATAAGAGCATAGGAAATCGCATAGGTATCATCGCATAGGACACTTGCTAATGGCTACTGCATAATATGTATAATCATGTAAATATGTAATCTACACATAATGCGTTCACGACACATATGTGCACAAGAACCTAATACATTTATTTTATGTATACGGGCAATGAAGAATATCAAAACTCTAGAAAATGCGAGAGCACTAATAATATTCAGGGTGATTCACCAAACAATCTCACTTCCATTTTTTCTTTTAAAAATAAATTTATTCAAATTTTGATTTTTAAACTTTTTAATATATTTTAGGGCCATATTTTCAAATTCTTGTAATTTGTTAGACTATTTAATAAGTGTCCTGTGATGATGCAAACTTTTTTTCAAATGAAAACCTTGTTTGTTGTAAATTATTTAGTGGCTAATTTTTCTGGAAATGTTGACTTATCAAAATCAAAATTCGAACGAGTATTCTTTGAGTTATTTAACTTTGTGTACTAAGGATAATAGGTTCCGTGAAGTTTGCACCTCGACGTTGACCGATAAATTGATCCACGACAATGCAGGATTTGGAAGATATGAGGCAATGATAATTACAATTTTTAATAATATATTACATCAATCCATCAATATTTAAAATTTACAAAAATAGTCCAAGTATAATAAATACTAGATCCGTTATTAGATCTATTTTATTGATTTATTAACCCTTATAATTAGTACAGAAAATCTCAAGAATTTAAAAATATGGTCTTTAAGTATATTTAAAATGTCCAATAATCCGAATTTGAATAAATTCATTATTAAATGAAAAATGGGGGTGAGCATGCTCAGTGAATCATCCTGTATATAGAATGCCCAATATAGACCGTAGGCAATGTAAGACATGACGTTATATTTTGCATATTGCATATTATATTGAGTAGTCGTTAACTATTAAATAAATATAATTTGACCATTTTTTTTAATTAACGTATCATTGAATTGACCAAATGAAAATATAGAGAACTGTTTGGTAACCACAATAACCGTTCTATTACCTACGTAATTATGAATGTAATACACTCGTTGTACATTATACCCCACTGACTTTAAGTTTCAATATCAACGTAACTTGTCAAATAATTAAATAAAATACGAACGAAATAACAAAGTACATATTTTGAAAACAAAAAAAGATTAAAAACCAATAATAATTACAAAATACCTCGACATTTAACTACTAATTGACAGGTAACTTACCAGTGACCTACCCAGGATATTTTAATTTCTTTTTTTGGGGGGAGGAGGGAGGGGTTAAACATACTAAATGAAAATTAGGTAGGTTAGGTTAGGTTAATGTAATAATCTTTCTTCTCTTTAAATAATTATATATATAATTCAGTAATTTTATACTTAATACAATATAAAAAATATATATATTTAAAGGTTAGTTATTATTTTATGTTACATAGGTATTAGGTATGTGATACAGTAAATTATATATAATTTATGTTATATAATTAACTTTTTTTTTATACAATTACAATAATAAATCTCATTATTTAGTCTAATCATTTAATAATTGCATTATTCTTCTAGGTATCTTTTTGGAAAATAATTTAATAATAATGAAAATGTATGCATGATGATATTTTTTACGTAGAAAACTCATTATTTCACAAATATAATACTAACTCAAAAAAAAAATGTACAATTTGTTTTTATTATTTTTATTTTTAATGGGTATATATTTTTAATTTCATATTCAAAAACTGAATATTTTTGAAGTATCTTTATATAAAAAAATCAAATTTCGAACGAGTAGTTAATTATAATTACAACTTTGCAAGTAGTGAACGTTTAAATGATGTACCGTGGGGTTTTATGTTGATAATAATATTTCAATTAACCTTAAGCTATTATCATATTTAACGTGATAATGACAGTGTGCAATTTATCTAATCTTAGGTAATACACTTAACACCTGATTTAATGGCCAATTTTATTGAGTCAAGTACCTATGCTCGATATTGTGTTAAACCTATTATGATATTATGTTTTTACATTTCAAGTTTTCAATGATAAATAGTTTTTAAAAAAAATGTATATTTTAACGTGGTCAATGAACAAGGACTGAAGCAAGCTTAGACCCACCTCCCCCCGTCTGGGTACCGCACTGCCTATAATAACTAATAAGTATTATAAACTAATAAATAGAATATTAAACGAAGATTGTATTTAACACATTGTTTTCGGGAGATAGTTTTTTAATTCAATTTAAGTTTTCACTCAACTGAACGTTATAATTAAGTACTGTAAAATGAACATTTAATTTTATTATTAAAAAGTTCATATTTTGGGAATTTTGGGCATTTTATCACATTACCCGGGAATATTAAAATACAAAATGTAGAAAATGTTAAAACTTATGTTGTTCAAAAATTCCTATCGTGTTTCGCACGCACATAACGGTTAGATTTTTGAAATTGTTCGTAACATATCTGAAGTCCACGTAAACAATACAATTTCAGTGTATAATTTTATAACGACTCCAATTAAATGTTCTATGGCTGTGCAATGTTTTTATGTTTAGTGCCGCTTTATAAGAAAATGAGAAATTATTACAACGATTTTAATTAACATTGCCAATTAACTCTGTAGCGTAATCTGCGATAAAATTAAAAAAAAAAGAATTAGGTCAAGAATGTTTGTAAAACCGACTTGGTGAAGGGCTAGGGATGCTTTATATTGAAACAATATAGTAATATTTATGCGTAATTATAATTTATAACCTTAAATGATTTTGTAACTTCTATAACGGGAGAATGTATTTTATATTGAAAATGTTTAATATTCTATAATGATCGTTGGAAAATCACAAGACCAACTTGTGAGTCGATCGAATGTGGCTGGGCAAGACTTCCCACGTCAATTTTCCGTCAACAAACGTAAAGTTTCCAGCCCCCCGTCGATATATTTCCTTATTTTTGACTGTGACTATGTATATTATTAAACACATTACTCATAATATTTATATATAGGGTTTTCCAGGAAAACGAGGAAATATGAAATAACTCTCAAAGAAGCACTACAATTTATTTACAAAATGTTTTCATCGGAAACAGACACTATATTAAATAATATGTCTAAGGTTAAAAAGATGTTGACAGACACAAAAAAAAAAAAGCACACACATTGTAAAATCAATACATTCATCGCCCCGCTCAGAATATGATATCCGTAAATGTCCGTAAGACGGTGTCCATTCGTATGTATTTACATTACTGAAATCAGAAAAAATCCATTAGGAGGACATGGTATTCCATTATTATTTTACCTAAAATTAAGTTCTTTAATAATATATTATATACCATCGACCATATTTAACGTGCAGAAAATCCTGGGGACACGTGTTCCCAAATGCACTGGACCCCAAAATCACGCGACTTAACGGTGTAAGATTGCGTCTCAAAAACAGAGCGCACCCTACAAACAATTATTTGCGAATTGATAATTAATATTTAAAAAGAAGTAGCTATACGATTCTAACTTCTCGGAGAGACGATGGAAAGAGCCGTGCACAATGCCAGCGTTCGATTTCAAGAATATGTATTCATATTGTACAAATGGATATTAATTTCAAGATATGAAATTTTTAACCTTTGAACCCGCCGAACACATTTTCATAATAGCTGCTGTTTCGTTTTATTCCGTTTTCCGAGAACACCCTTTATAAGGAAGTATTTTGTTATAAATGATTAAATTCGATTTTTGTACAAGCGAAGACGACGACGCGCGCGCGCGCCAACTTACATATCATTATAACGCCCTTCGCCCGTCTAAGTCGCGCCGGCGGGGCAAGAGCAGACGTCGGACCGGCCCGTTTCGGCGCCGGGGCGGATTTGAGAATTTCTGCGTGATGTAATATGCGTGGTGCGGTGTTGGAGGCGGCGCTTGGAGGCGAGCGACGAAGCCTTTTGGGCGTCCGCGTTCGGCGAGAACGAGAGCGATATAGAGCCGATATGCTGCAGACCTTGATATCGACACACGGACAATACGCCCGCCGCACGCTATCGTATAAATTATAAAATATCTCGGGCGTTTTTCTATATCATTTTCGTTTATACGCGTTAATGAACAAACGTAACTATAATATATGCCCGTGCCGAGTTGCTGCAATCACCAAACGGCTAATGGGGCTAATGGTCCCGCAAACAAGAATTAGTGACCCACGATTGGTCCATTACGTTTTATAGGCGAACCGTTAAATTAATAATTTTTTCGTGTGACTCGGCGTATTTTAATAACACGTAGGTATTTCGTGTTTGCGTTTCGCGTTACGCAACGGTTTTAAAAAAGCTTATCGGAATGTAAATATATGATAGTATTTAAACTCGTTCTCCCACTCCTTTCACGCACAGCGCCGGCCCTGCGACCGTCTCTCGGTCTCCGAGAACAGCGTGAAGCCGGTGGCACTCACTCTCACTTGTCGTTTATTTATTTATATTTATTTCACCTAGCGTGACGTAAGACGGACCGGGACTGAAAAAATACGCATATGCTCTATGCGTTGTGTGTTGTACTATTATTATTACATATTATATTTTAGCGGATCGCGGGTGCATCGTTTCCCACGTCGAAGACGACGTTTTTTCTGAAATTTTTTCCTCTCTCCGACCGTTCAAACTCACAAACCCTCGACGCACTTAACTATAGGCGTATACGTGTGCGTGTGCGTATATTACACGGTGATCGGTGCGCGCGCGTCCGCGACCGTGTGTGAGTACGTGTGTCGAGTGTGCTTGCGTGTGTGTGTGTGTGTGTGTGTGTGTGTGCTTGCGTGTGTGTGTGTGTGTGTGTGTGTGTGTGTGTGTGTGTGTTGTGTGTGGTGCGTGCGGTAAACGCGAACGCCGCCACGCTGCAACCGTAACCAGTAAGACTAGCCACCGCCCGGGGTCTTCTGTCACCGATACCGCCGCCGCCACCCACTATCGATCGGCCACCAAGCCGCCCGGTGACCTAGCGGCAGACTCTTCTCCGTGCGTGTGTACATGCACGAACCCACACGCGCGCGCGGGTGTACCTGCCCCGTATAATATTGTACCCGCAGCGCCGCCGTACGCCTATAGAGTCACTGCCGGGGTGGACACATAACATCGTCTTCAGACTTCAGCCGTCGCCGGCCACCCGACTCCACCGAGAGACCACAGAGGTGAGTTTTATTCGATTTATTCAATTTTTTTTTTTATTACTATTATTATAATCGATTTGTCACGGACGCACGCCGTGCACCGCGACCGTTACAATATTTATAATTTATATTTACTCTTCCTATTTCTGTTATCGCCGTCATAATATTACATTATTCATACGCATTTATAATTATCACGACGGACGTGTCCACGTACCACGCATAGGTGGCGTATGGGTTAATCGATAAGTATAATATTGTATAATAATATAAGGCTATCGCGGGTGTGTCGCCGTGACGTCGAGGGAGACCGCGACTCGTGCACACATTACTCCGTACTTATTATAATAGTATGGGTGTATATAAGTCATCCTAACCTAACGTATATATCACCGGCGTCTACATATTCGGCACTAAATGAGTAGGTATATCGATACAACTATAGACGTGGGTAACGTTGCAGGAGTGCGTACGTTTTCCGAACATGACGTGAGACTTTTCATTTATTTTTTTCCGACGGGACCGCCAAATATCAAAATATTGTACATCAAATAATATTATCGTATGCCGCAAGTGCGTGCGCGCACATTATTTTTAGCCATACTCATTTCGATCCATGCCGAATCGGATCCGAGCGTGACCTCGCCCGGGTTTGACGGATTTTCAAATAAAAAACGTAACGACCGCGAAACGTCCGCCCGCGATTCACATTATTATAATATTATTATGCGTTCACGGTTTTGGCGGGCCGCGGACGTAACGCGCGTGCCGCTGCTGCAGATGTGCCGGGCGGCGTATATAATATACAATAAGACGTGCGAGCAAATAAGTAAACGTGTGCGTGCGTGTCGCCGGCGGAGCGGTAGTGTGTGTGTGTGTGTGTGTGTGTGTGTGTGTGTGTGTGTGTGTGTGTGTGTGTGCGCGCGCGCGCGTGAGAGAGAAAGAGAAAGAGAGAGCGCGCGTGCGTGTGCGTGCGTGTACGAGCAGCGGCAACGGCGACAGCTGAGGCGGCTGTGGTGTTTTTGGCGTCCGCGCCAACCCGGGAGGTCGTTATAATATGCAATTTTCGCAATAATACCGTGCGGCGTGTGCGCCACTGACCGGCCATTGTCAGAAAGAAAACCCATATTATAATACATCGTCGTTACAACGCGCTCTTGTTTTGCCCATTACACCGCCGCCGCCGTCTGTATAGTCGTAACACGGCGTACCGGAGACTGCAGTGCGACTATTTTTAACCGTTTCCGAGGGTCTGGCCGCCGCCGCAGCAATAATATAATGGTCCAGCACCGGCGGCTGCGGCGGCAGCGCCGTCGTCTCTAAATTTAGAGACAGACACATACGCGCGCACACATTTCGTACGTTGGCCGCCGTCGCCTCTTTTTCTCATCCTTTCTTTCATCTCGCCGTCTCCCGTCCCTCTCGCTCTCTAATTCGCGCGCGCGTTTGACCGTTTTCGTGTTGACGGTCGCCGCCACCGCTCGTGTGTACGGCGATCCCAAAACCAACCCTACCCGCACGCCAGCCAAATCCCGCACCACCGCCACTGCAACCACCTCGTCGTCGACAGCAGGCCGACTGCACTTATTATAACTGTCTACACCGATCGTCCAATTATGCTTTAGTAAACCACTACAGCAGTGTACATGTCATAATATTATATTTTACAATATACGACGCGTAATGTCATTAAGCCGCTGGTACGACGCCGCCGCCAGCGCCGTGTCGTACCCGCCACGCGTGTATCGACCACGGGACACGCGTCGAGAGGGTGCTTTTAGGGAAAGGGAGGTTTTTCGTTGCTTTCGCAAAATACTCGCCGACCGCTGCCGCCACCGTTGCTGCCTCCGATGGGTATGTTCACGGCGGACGATCGGCGGCGGCGGTGTGTGGCAGAGGGATCGTCGCGGTTACGAAAATAACTCTGTGGTGATTGTTATTTTTATCATTCGGTGGCGGCGACGTGCGTGCACTATCGTACGCCGGCCGAGTCGTCACCGCCGATTTTCAGATTCGTACGGTTTTTTTTATCATCATTATTATTATTATTATTTTTACGAATTTCGAACACACTATATCTATGCAAACGCCGCCGCCGTCGCTGACACTCGATTTTTATGAGCACACGCGCTTACGAGTTACAATATTATGTAATAATTATATATATACGTGCACCGTCACGGCGCCACGCCAGCTAGGGCTGGGCGCCTGGGCTAGACGATTGTAAACGTTAATTTTTATTTTGTTATCTATCCAAACGCTCCTCACGAGTTTCGTACACGTTAATGAATCCAAGATTTATAATGTATTTTAAACATTAAATGTAAATGCTAATGTTAAATGTCGATATAGCGGCCTGTCTAGTGTTTACCAAATTTAATTTAAAAATTAAACGAAATCGTCAGTTGTGTCAACGACACCGATGACAATACACGTTATTGTTAATGAATGAAAATCTCAGTGCCGAATAAAATCCTTAAATAAAAAAACATAAATATACGACTTTTTCTGTGCGTCGTAAATGAAAAGTTTTTAATATCTTTTCATCTTTCCCGTCGGTCCACCGGGCCATTGTGAAGCGAAGCCACTTAAAAGAAAAGCCCGTGGGTTTAAATATTATTTTAAATACTTTTTTAGGTATTTTTTTTTTAAATTAAAATTATTGTATTTGAATATAATACTTGCTGGTAAATTAAACGAAACTTCCGGTTTTCTCGCAAAATCGTTATCGCGTATTATAAACTTTAACGTACACGGGAGAAAATTAAAACAAACAATAAGCGCTGTACAGAATTTACGGATGGACGTGAAACATATTATTTTTATAACATGACTTTATCGATAATTGTGCATGCTATTATTATTTTCGCACGAATTGTTCGTCACGATCGCAACCGAAAACGTTACGTATACGAAATAATTTATACAATATTATTTCTCGGGTGCATCCAGAAACGTTGATCATCAATCATTGTCTGCGCGTATATACGGCACTCTAAAAAATTTTGAAAACAATGACTAACGAGGTGCGAGTTACGAACGACACCTCAATATCATAGCCCAGCACATCACCGCTGTACACATTACTCTCTGGTTGCTCGGCGTCTCGTGATTTGTCGTTTTCTATATTATTGTCATCGAACTGTGTGTCGCATGTTATCATAATATTATATTATTATTATAAATATAATGCATGCGAGGGTGACGGTGAGGCGTGTAAATTTCGTCTTGTGTTGGAGGTGGGGGGGGGGTGGAGGAGGGACACACGTTCGTGTGCGTGTGTGTTGTTGTTGGATCGGTAAAAATACGACATATATCACTGTGGAGCGTATATTATACGCGTTTCGGCTGGCACCGAAATACACGATGAAATGCCCGTGGGGACGATTGGAATGGACTATTTTTGAACTTTTGATTTTCATGCGTTACATATATTACGCGTATTTATTATTGTTAGTTTCCCACTGTTATCGATTAAACATTAAATATACGCTCTGACTATACTCTACTTCTATACATCATTACTGCATTAATTTTTATTTTCGCTGAGGTATCTCTTTTATACTAAACCTGCAACCATTAAGTTTTCAATATTTTGTTATTTTTTGATATCACAGACGTGAGGGACTCTTCTTGAATCGCAACCCCGGTAGTTATTGTTTGAGCAACAACTTGGATGTGCCTTTAACATTAAACACACACAGTTATAGTCTATACAAAAACGTTACCTATCCTTAGGGCAATGCAAACATAATATATAAACTTATAGCCAAACAGATAGTTACGTTATTTTAGTATTTTACACACTCATTTGCCGTGTTCGATACCCCTTCGTCACGAAATCTTATACTCTGCACGCTAACCTTCGACTATTTATATTATATATCATGTGCCAGTGTGCAACAGAGATTACTATTTCCGCGATCTTTCTCATGGATTATTAATCCAGTATCGATAGCTACGGACCCTCGGCTATACAACTATACAAACATACTACTATTGATATTTCTACTTATTATGCGCAGTAAACTTTTTTTTTTTGGGTGGGGGGAGGGGGAGTGAGGAGGAAACAAAAATTCGAATATTCCAATTTTACTATTGTAGTTTATAGTCAGATTCAGAATGGAGCAATGAATTTATTAGTTTTACAGTGTAATGTTTTTTATTTTTTTATTTCTTTTGTCGCCAGTAAGAAAAGTAAAAATGCTTTAATCTTACACTTGTGGGGTGTTTCCTGGTAGCAATTGGATCTAGTAAATTCTTTAGGGGAATGGAGATCAAAAGTAAAAATAATCCCATTACCCTTTTCTCAAAATATCCAGTTCTGTTGTAATCCAAAAAATAATAACCGTAGAGATTTGCAATTTTCACTAAATTTTTATTTAACTAAATGTTTTTAACATTATAAAGTTTTTTGTATTTTTGAAATTTTTAATTTTTTTAATTTTTTTGTCCTATATGTATGATATAATTTGTTGTTTATAAGTAAAAAACTTAAAAATTCAATAAAATGTTCTTCATACATTATTCCTACGGCAATTAAAAAATATCAAAAATATATGATCACAATTATTTTTATAAACGTATGAAGTTAAAATTTTTTCAAAATCATGAAAAGTTGTAAATTATTTTTTATTTAACATTTATAAAAAAAATGTATTTTAATACTTAAGACTTAAAACAATTATAATCATAGGTTTTTTTTATTTAAATTTCAAACATAAAATTTAAGGTGTATAGCCAGATACATTTTTTATGAGCATTTAAAATTTTAATTTTGACGGCATATCAAGATATTCAAACAAAGAATAACATAGCAACTTATCCTAAAATAATTTTTGTTATTTTGTTATAGTTCAAAAAATATTAATTGTAAGACTTGAAATTTTTCACTATTGCTTAAATTAAAATATGTTATAAATAATTAAATTTTTAAAATATTCAGACTTATTTTCAGTTATTTACAATCATTTGCAATTTTAAACTTGTTTTCCATAGACCTAATCAAAAAACTTAAAATTTAAATCAATATTCGTCGGCGAATTTTTTTTTAAAAATCACAAAAATTTACAAATTATTTTTTACCTAATTTAAAACTTTATAATTTTCAATTTTAATAACTGAAATTTTAAGGTGTTATGCATGATTCTTCATAAGTTGGTTACAGGATTCATAAAACATTAAAAATAGGTACATAATATATGCACAATTTTTTCATAGACATTTGAAATTCTAAATGTTTTAATTATGATGTATTTGGATATTTAAACAATAAATAACGATTTTTCTGTTAACGGTGTTAGTTAATATGTTGTAGTTCAAAAAATATTAATCGTTGGGACCTGAAACTTTTCATTATTGCGTATAAGTATAATAGGTATATAGTGTCTTAATATATTCTAAGCGTAATGCAATGTTCAAAATATTTAGATTAATTTTAAGCTCTTTATACCACGAACCTATTCACACCATTTGTGGTATTAGATATTGATTTTATATAATAGTTAGGTACTTAGATAATAATAATGTATAATATAAAATACATAAAAATCTTGGCAAAAATATGTTCTACATACGCTTGCAAACGTTATAATAACGTTATAATTATATCGTTGTATAGGACAAAAATATATTAAAATTTGTAAACAAAATTAAAACGGAAAACGGAGAGACTTTATAAGAGGCTTATACGGTTTTATCCAATTTGTTAAAATCACATTGTTTACTGTCAATTGTTAAACAGATGATTTTTCGATAATGTTTATGCATCTAAATCAAAATTTAAACGAGTAGTTTTAAAATTAATAAACTTTATATGTATATTAACTCTTAATTGTGGTTTTACATAAAATAAAAATATATATGTAATATTTAGTCTAGTTAAGGTACTTTTTATGCTTAGATCAATTTTACTATAAAATAAAAAATGATTATATATTAATTACTATAATTATTTTAAAAAACACCATATCCTCATATATTTATAAACTAATATTACCATCACTATTATTTTTAGTACACAAAGCTATAAAGTTCAGAAACTTTAATAGGCCGAATTTCGATTTATATAAGTAATTACCTCGACATTTAATCATTTATAGTAAATAAAAGTAGTTTTTGTCTGAAAAAAATAAGTTTGTACTACGGGGGATAGTAGGGCACCGTTTCAATTTGTTGTAAAGGTGTACCAAATTTAAGGAAAGCCAAATTTTCTTCTCATAAATGTGAGAGCCACTTGATAAATATTTTACATCAGATATCAAAAAGTCTATGTATAGAAAGCCCTGACGTTGCATTTTAAACGTTTTAATATTCAGTATATAATAATAGATAATTTTGAAATTATTGTGGATAAGGAAAATGGGAGAAGGCTGTTTATACATGAAATGATAAGATTTGCTTAACTGTGTTTAAACACTTGAGCTGAGGCGTGTGCAGTAACATAAAACAGAACAGATACCTATTATAGATACAGACACAATACAGCCTCGTACAGTATAATATAATTGTCAAATACAATTGCTGCACTGACGATGTATAATGTAAATAATATACAACAATATATTATGTGTCCTATATCACACTACACATACGCAAACACATCCCTCTATAAACGGTTATTATTATGTAAACAGTTAGGCTTCTGGTTTTTTTTTTATCTCGACGCTATAATCTTTAACATTATGTATGTTGTGTGTGTCTCTCGACATGTCCTATGACGGTGTCTATCGAGTATCGCATAAAACAATAATAATAACGGCAAATTCTGTTTTGTGGCTTTTCATACACCACGTCTGTACGAAAACTCTCATTTACTTTAATATAAAACGACATTAACGCGAATAAAATTAAAAAAAACAATGACGAGTGCGTGCGAATTCGCAATAAACTATTTTCTGCCGACAATAATAATAATAACGAAAGTAGCACAATTTCCCCGATTTAAAATGTACTTTTCGGTATACCCCGTCATGTTAAAATATCTCAACTTTTTCACTTGCCCCTTTTGACCTATCAGCGACGCCGATTTTTAAAACAATAGTCGACGGGCATTTTATTTTAAGCAGTCAAAGCGGGCGATCGAGTGGCCGCGCCCGTATTATAACATTTATATTCATAAGTTCTACGAAAATTCGTTAGTGTTTTTAAGAAGAGGAAAATTACCGGGTGAAAATTGTTTCATTATGATGATAAACTTGTAAAAACTTTAAAAGTATTGTAGAGACATGAAATATTGGTACAATAGTACGTGCAATTATGCTTCAATGTCATTCAGTTTCCATAACTGACGACTATCACAGAAAACTTTCGTGTTTAGTAATTCTATCTATGAATTTGTGCATGCAACTTAGTAAATAATCATATAAATTTCTTAATTTGAACTTATATTATAAAGTGGTATTTACTAATATACTGTGACAAATAAGTAGGTACTTATTCAACTTAAATATATTTTTATAATATACACAATTTGATGGGTTATTTATTATAAATTAAAATAGTATACGGACTGCAATATCCATAAAAAATTTGAATAAGGTTTTAAAGTATTTAATTTTATGTTTTTAAATATTTGTATTTAAAACGGCAAATCGCCGCGTTACGGGATTATGGATTAAATATAAAATACAATAATGTATGCATAATCGCATGGGTGTATATTTTATGGTTTATATATACATCATTGACATTTTTTTAACACTCTGCGTTTTTTATTTGTTATTTTTACGGTTTTCAGTTAATTTTCTTCCGTGTTTAAAAAATATATATATTTTTTCAAAAGGTTTTATACTACGGTATATAAATTTATATTACCATAATGATGATTACACGGGGTAATAAATTACACATATTATTATGCATAGTATGTAATATCAGTATAGGCGTCACTGTGCGAGTGATACACTGAAAGAAATACATGAGACCACTTGACATAACGTGCCAGTCGTACAGAACATACACCTACACATGCATTAAAGTGTATAATATTATAAAACGTCGTGCAGCCAACCCCCTCACGCTGCAGCACGACCACCCCATCACGAACCGTTGTTGTGCCGCTGCCGCAGGCCGCTCCTCCCGCGTAGCAGTGCTACTCTGCACGTTCCTGCCGTGGTCCCCACGGACGGCGCGGCAATCGGCGGTAGCAGTATGCGGCGGGCCGAGCGGTTTCAGACTTCTAGAAAAATTGGCCGGGATAGCGAATCCTGCAACTAGCTCCTCCGCCTTCTCAACCCTCCCCCCCACCGCCCAACACACACTTTTTATACCCAGGGATAGTGTATATAATAAGTATTATATAGTATTATACATTATACGCGTATATAGAGCGTCAGACGAAAAGTCGTAAACAATTTAATACAAAAAAATACGACATTATTTATATCTTTAAGCTATAATAAGAATATAATATTATATTATATCGTTATATTATCTATTGCTGCACTAGTGGTAGTCGTGTAACAATGCGTATTACATGTTTGTGGTGAGGGGGTATTTTGTATATAATAATATAGTTGCTAAACAAACAAAATATACGCATATATTATTATGACGTATAATACGCGTGTGTGGTGGTTATTGTCCTGGTAAGGATCGATCATCATAATATGGTGTAATATAATTGTACAAAAATTATTATATTAACATATTATACAATTGTATAAACAATATTATATATTTTACTGGTTGATTAAAAACACTGCTGCTGCTGCTGCTGGCTGTAAATTAAATATATTTTCAATTTGTATTCGCTTTGCTTAATGAATTCTATTATTATTATACTAATGTGTATACCAAGCATCACGAATTATTTAACTCAAAACCACAGTTTTAGATATTGATTATTTAAATTTTGTTCAAATCCGACAGCCATGTACATTATAATATTTATGTATAATTATTATAATGACGTTTCGGACGAAAATTACGTGTCGGGCAACAGTGCTATAATATATCATTCATTTGCTGTAGTCACCCATTCAGCCTGACCAATCCAATGATGGACTTATACTTTTCACATTATTTAAAAATGCTAATACGAATACAAAAACATTCGGTTTATATACCGAAAGTAGTCAATAATAATATTTCAAATTGGTATTTTCAGTATACGTTATGCATACCTACGTCATGTTTTATTTAAATTAGAAAAAAATATTCAGTTGCAGTTCGTCGAATATATGTCATATGTGTATACGATATTGACATGAATCCACTGGCTTTACATCCATATAATGTATATTATTCGTCCCGGTAAATAAATTGTTCGTTTGTGTAGGTTATGTATATCGTATTTTTACGTTCTATTGAATATTTTGTATTATGTGTATATATATATATACGAGCATCTGTCACCGCCCACTTCGTGCTCGTAAAAATTGATTTCAAAAACGAAATATAACCTTTCTGTTCTTTTTATTACACAATATACATAGTGATATGTTATGCGAAATTCGTTGATCGAAAAACGAACCGCGCCCATAGACAACAATCTGCGTCGTCGCCTCATCGCGGGGGTGGTAGCAGCGTGCGGTCGTAGCCCAGCCATGCGCTTTTTGCTCTTCCTTCCATCATATTAATACGATCTTTAAACATTATAATTAATAATATGCATGACAACGGTACAACCGCGACGTCAGTCACGGTTGACTGCCACGACGAATGAGCAATGACGTACGTAGCCCTGCGTGTATTTTAATACGAATATTATTACACGATCTGTAAAAATTTAAAATGCATATAATCTACACCAGAACAATTATCATTTGCATTATGACTTTAACTGCGGCAGGGTTGGCACCAATGGCGAATTTAAGGGGTTGGGGCAAAAGGGCATGATTAGTCTAAGTGTCTATAGGTCATAATAAGCTAGACCATTTTTTAATAGTTGTGAATTTATGATTCACGAGAAGGTAACAAAATTAAAATTTTACTAAATGTATTGAAATAATGAAAATCGTATTGATTGGTTTTTAAAATAATAGAGAAAATGCAAAATGTACCAATATTTTTAAACGAGCAGTTTCTAAAGCAGAAATATCGATATGAAAAATACCACGAATATGTAAACGACAAGCTATTGCCAATCAAATTTAACCATTTTAAGCACGGAAGAGTATTTTAAAATTACAATACATTTCAATTTTGAATATATTTATAATGCCTATTCAAACTATATTTTTGGACAATCAAAATTCTATACTATTTAAAATACAAAGTCGTCTTTTTCATTTTTATATGAAATATGCAATCTGTATTGATTTGATACAATAAGAATATGCGTTTAAAATAACAGTAGCATGATTTAAATAATTTTTGAAGAAAGAAACCACCCAATGATAACACTTTTCAAATGAATTACTTTATATATATTTTTTTAAAAAATTTTTTTTTTACATGTATAATAATGTTAGTTTTTGATATTTTAAATGGTCTTGTTATTTGTCCTGAAATTTTAGCCCAAATTAATTTTCATATTCCTCGTAAACACACTCATGATTTAGATTTGTTTAACATCCCATTTTATAAAACAAATATTGGTACAAATTCATTCCTCCCTAGAGCTCTTTTACTAGCCAATATTACTTCCATCTTACTGGATTTTTTTAATATGTCTCGTTATTATTAACTAATGCTTTAAATTTATTTAATAATTTATATTGATGAACTATCTGTTGTTTAGAATTTGATTTTTATAATTTTTTAAATTTTTTGTCAATTTTACCTACTACTATTAATGTTTTTGGAAACCTAATCTACTTAATATCTTTTTTGTAATTATTCTATAGTCTGTTATACATTCTTTTTTATTTAATGACATTTTGTTCGTTGAATTTAAAATAAATAAATAAATAATAGATCACGACACCATTTGCGCTTTAAGCGTCTTGAAGGATTACCTGGTATTGTAATAGATGACAGATTTTTGATTAGGAGGTTAGTATGAGTACTTAAATTATTTTGAAACCTTTTATAAAAATATTTGGCTTCGTCGTTGATAGTTTTTTAGTTTCAAATCTGAATGTAGTGTGAAATTTGAGACGTGGGGAGGCATTAGTTAACTTTCTTATGGTAATGTTTTGGAAGGTTTGAATTTTGTTAGTACTGGATTTTTTTGCATTACCCCATAGCTGCAGTCTGTATGTTCAAATTGGTTTTAATATAGTTTTGTATATAAGAAAGTCCTATTGAGGTATATTTATTGTTATAAAATAAAGTTTTTAACATAAGTAGACGATTATTTAGAGCTAATCTTTTTGTTCTAATATGATAGGCCTAAGTTAATCTTTGATAAGGGTTTAGACCAAGGTATTTAACAGTAGGAGAGTAAATTTGGTAAACCAATTGCCCATAAGAACAAGGTGATTTTTCAGATTTTTTGAGGCAGTAAAAGAATCATTGTTAATGGAAATCATTACTTTGTCATCAGCGTAATCAGCTACTGCTGTATTACGAGTGGTTGATTGGCCAGAAAAAAATGGTTTATAGAATAGGGGATGCCTCTTTAAGGAATCCCAGCGTTTATAGCTGCTATGTCTGATTGTGCAGATCCATATCGAATTTGAAAGTGACGTTCTAAATGATAAGATTTTATAATTATGTATTAAACGAGAGGAAGGAAACTTTTAAGTTTCAAAAGAAGGCCATCGTGCCATATACGATCAAAAGTTTGTGAAATGCTTAAAAGTACACATGTACAATACAATTTTTTTTCCATGGAATACGATATAGCATATACCAATCTATGCACTTGATGTATAATTGAATGAGAAGCACGAAAATCGAATTAGTTATCAAACAGCACGTTGTTTGAATACAAAGGACGATAAAAGACTAATTGATTGATGGGATGAGGGTAGATTATGAGGTTTATTTGGCTTTGGGACCAGAATTATAGATGAAAATTTCCGGAGAAGTGGAAAATAGGAAAGTCTAAGAATTGCGTTGTATATGTGTAAGATATGGACAGTGACTATTTTTGGGAAATTTCTAGCTACTTTAGCAGTATTAAAATCATAGCCAGGTGATTTGTCAAGTAAGTATTTTAAAATTGTGTATTTTATATAATTTGGTGTGAATGGTTCAACTGGAAGAGAGAGAGGAAGCGAAGAGTTTAGGAATTGTTCAGCCGTATTCATATTAGTTTCGTCTATTATCTCAGAGTAAGGCTGAAATAGCTCTGAGAGGTAAAGCTTGAAAAGCCTTTTAATAGAAAGATACGTTAGGTTATTTTGCAAAATCTTGAACTTAAATTTAGCGGAAATTTTTTTAAGTGAATTCGCTAAATGGTTATAACTTTGTCAAAGGAAAACGATTACGTTGAAACAGTTCTTGGGTCTCCGTAATTTCAACAATTTTCGTACGTATATAGTCGGGGAGAAAATAGGGAATGGGAGGGGCTAGGTTAGTGTTCGATGCTGAATAAAAGATTATACCTAACTACTTAAACTCTCAATCTGAAGTGGATATTTTATACTTATATACCTACTACTTTTATACAAACAAGTACGTACACTAATTATTATTGTACATTAAAATCAATAATATTAAATACGACATCTTTATAGTTTATATTAATAAGCGTAAGTGTTTGTTTTGTATATATGAATTTAAAATTGTTTTGAGACCTCTCCACCTCTCTACCAAAACAAAATCTTAGATCTGTCACTAGTTGGTGCCGCTACTGCATCGGATGAGAACGACGAGCAGATGACGATTTTTTGCTTATTGGAGTGGTGGACGAAAAGGGGGAAACGGCAGAGAACGGAAACGTTTGCAGTGGTATCTCGGTGGGGAGGGGGGAGTGTGCCTTCGTCGAAAATGATTCATTTTTCCATTGTGTTTGCAGCAATAGCTTCCTATATATATATATATATATATATATATATATATATATACACATTATACTTTATGATGTACTCTGCGCACCAGCACAGACAAGCGCAATACGATATTTATTATTTGATTCACTGGCCGCCGCCGCAGAAGCTATCGTTGCGGACGCGCAGGAGACCAATATTTTTATAATAATAATAATATAATGACGTAATCGTCGGGGGACAGGGAAAAAAAATCGTCGTCTTGTTCGCGTCCGGTCCGGCCACCAATATACGACTGTACATACGCATGTAGAATAATATTATTATCGTGACGGACGCGCTGTTAACTGCGACGGCGTGTGAACGCGGGTGCAGCGTCCGTCTTGCAGTGCGGCTGTATTATAATAATGGTTTGTATTATAATTTACAATAATCGTGTAAATATTATATTATACCATAAAAAAAAAAAACATAATAATAATGTAATATAAAAGCGGGCGAGCGCCAGCGTATAAAATAGTGTGAGAGGCGGAATTAGTCGTCGTCCCGGCCGTGATCGTCGTCCGCCTTATTTCGTGACCCCCATCAATTAATGTCCCGAATGACCCGAAAACAAATTACCGTCGTCGTGCAGTCTATTTGACGGCGAGCGGTTCATGTACACGCATAATACTATTATCATCATCATCGTCATAATATCATACGATAAATTATAATCGAGTCATCTATGGCGGCGGTGACGGCGGTTCGCGGTGTCTGCGGTGGCGATTCAAATCCAATCATATTGTTAATATCAATTAGTTAGCGAGCTGTAGCAGGCCATGGTACTATATGTATATATACATTAATTATTATTACTAGTATACGTGCGTGGGCGCGAGGGGGAGAGGGATAAATAATAATTAAATCAGCGAAGGGCCAAGCGGGTCAATGGGGCGCGTCGGCAGTTCGTCATCGAGCAAGTGCCGGACCGGCCAAACTGGCGCGGATAATCACCCACCCACGCCACCGCATCGCGCCACCCCTGAATATAATATTCTCTGCGTCGCCGGTTTAGCCGCCGCCTTTGCCGTATTATATTATGCATAGCGCCACTTTGACCAACGAAAGGGTTGCGTGAGCGCGGGTCCGGATGAGTGCATATAGTATCGCCGCATTGCATAATATTGTTGTTTCCGCGGAGAAGCGGAAAGCGGCTCTTCCGCTAACGTGTGAATCCGTTCGTCCGCCGCCAAAACTTCGGCGGGTCTGCGTGAGGGCTAACGGGCGAGCAGCGGCTGCGGTGGTTGACCGACAATGACGGAGCGCGACAATGTACGCGGCGTATGGCAGCAGCGCTGCGAGTGGTGCGCGGCGGCGGCGTACGTTGCGAGCGTACTACAGCGGCGACGACTTCGACGAATATAACGATCGTCGTTGCGGCCGCTATCGCCGTTGCCGTAGTCGTCCGATCGGTGTCTTTTCGTTCGCGCCACCGCCGCCGTCGTGTTTTCCCGGCCGCCCCACGGACCGCCGCCTACAGTCGCGTAAGTATAAAAGCGACATAATTTTTTTTTTTTACATATTATATTATCTTGTATGATGTATACATAAAACTACATCGTTGTAGTCGTAATAATAAAATATTATATTTTATGATGATATTTAAAATGTATATTTTCGATTCTGTGACATAATATCACATTATATAAATACGCCGGGGACCGCGAAATCGAGTACAAAACTATAGAAATATAATACATAGGTTTTTTTAATCTGATTTTTTTTTTTTACTTAATATTTTAAATAGTTACATAGGAATAATGATTATAAAATATATATATATATACATATATTATAATAGGTATAATACAATTTGATAAAATACATATAAAAATTGTTATAAATAATTTTCGCGTACAAATATTTAAAATATATTATACGTGTGCTGTGTATGATAGTGAATATTATTATTATTATTATTGTTACGCGTGACGGGAGTCGTGACGGTCGTCTGGCCCGCGATAAGCCGTCCGCAGTCGTGGTGGTCGTCGGCCGTCGCATATTATCATCGTACTATATATATGTAGATGTATTATTATTATATTTTATGAAGTGAATTCTTCAGCGGGGAGAATGAGTTAGCGTGCGTGGGAGTGGGGGGGGGGAATAGCGTGCGACCGGCTACTGAAGCCGCGGGTACGTGGTTATTGGAAATTGAAAGTTCCCCAGTGCTCTAGTGCTACAACGCGGTCGTCGCACGTGCGCCCGTCGTAGTCGTCGTCGAAGTCGCCGTCGTATTATAGTCGTAATTCTCTAATTTTTCTTCTCAATTATTATTATTTCCCGGCGTACCGTATTACGATAATATTCTCGTGAATTTCGTAATAATTAATTCGTGTTGTAGTCACACTTATACCGTCGCCACTGCTGAGTATACGAAATTATTATGTAAAAAAGCCGCGACCGTTCCACCCGCATCACCCGCACGGAACGCATCTCTGTCATCCCGCCATTATTGCGGAGCGCGTATTTCGATGTCGTTGCACTACATCACACATCATCGGTATTGCCCTTGGTCGGCGTTTGTTACCAGGACGAGGAGCACAAGCAACGGTACATAGATTGTAGCTAAACTATTCAAATATTATATCAGGTTTATAGGACACATATTAACACCATAATGTCATAACACAATATGCCGACACGTCGTAGGTACCGACTCCACTTAACGATATTTTTTTACGGGCACTCTTTAATACTCGACGATATTTTTTTCGATTTTTTTGATTATATTATAATATAATTAACATACACACACACACACACACACACACACAATATACTTAGTCAACGTAGTTTTATTGGTATCGTTTTTAACGTTTTAATTTTTTTTTTATCATGTATAAT
Source organism: Pentalonia nigronervosa (assembly GCA_014851325.1). Lineage (NCBI taxonomy): Eukaryota > Metazoa > Arthropoda > Insecta > Hemiptera > Aphididae > Pentalonia > Pentalonia nigronervosa. Next base: position 107,180 of record JACXSJ010000149.1, on the reverse strand, counting down.
AAAATATTAATACGATAACATTGTATAAAATAATATAACGTCTGCTCTTTGTTCGAATACATATTATTTTGTTTTCAAAAAGCGCTTTGGCCGAGCAAAGGGTTTGGTTTTTTTTTTTATTTAACATTATTTTTATTTTTTTACTACCTATTTATATATAATAATAATATCATGATTATTTTTAATTAAATGTAACAATTTTTATTATTTTTTTTTTTTTTTACGTTCTCTTTGATGTTTTATTAAGATTGTTTTCCCCTCTTCACACCTTGTATAAAGCCGGTACTTAATTCATAATATACTCTCCGTTTAGTAATAATAATAATAATACTAATAATTTATTTTACATTATTATCATAAAATGTTTACCCACTATTCATTATAGTTTTATTATAGTCGTCGTATAATCGTGTATCGTGTTCCGAAATGTACGTTTACGTGTTTTCGAAAGCAATTATTTTATTTCTAAAAAATTTTAGCACAACAAAAGCTAACAATCCGCACGATAATTAGGAATTGTACGCATTACTGCGTTAAGACATTTTACACGTCAATCGACCATTATAAGCGCGTAGGTAGATAGTTAGGCGCCCACATAGAACCCACTCGCTCAAATTACCACAATATTTAAATATTGTAATATTATATTGTCTACGTAATGACAATAATAATTATCGTAATTCGTTATCGTGTGTGCACATCGCACCTGATGCAATATATTGTCCGTGTGTATTATATTGTTGGTAGAACGTGCGAGAATTCTTCGCCGGCGACGGGAGCAACACAATACAATATTATTGTTGTATTGTTGTCGCGTATTCAGGGCCTAGGCCCGTTTTAGTTTACATCGGTTAAGTTCATACGCGCCAAACTGACGATGGCGCGTTTCCCCCTCGTCGGTATGGCGCGTATTAACTTAAAAACGGTGTAAACTGAAACGCGCCGCGTCCATGTGAAACGGGCCTTATAAGGCCGGTCCGTGTACAGCCGGGCAAATAAACAAATAATACTTGTGTATCTATATATGTCGGGTGTGGCGGAGTTATTCGGGACGATCCGACCGGAGACCGAACCGATTTAGTGCGTGTTCGAGATGGTCAACTGCTGCTCACTGCACTGCATAAAACCGGCGGCGCGCGAGGTCGATTCATATTGTGACAATACCATATAACTACCGTCCGTCTGTCGCCAGTATATGGGTATTGTCGTCACCGCGTGGATTGCCATTGATTTCCTAGTTTCGAGCGCAAAACGCCGGCCAATAAGACATAATTATTATTACTAATGTTTACTTGGTCGTAAATTATATCATCGTCGTCATCGATATCTTTGAACTCCACCGCCGCCGACGCGTAGTCGTCATTCCCGTGTAATAATAATGCCGCCCACGAACGTCGCGCGAATCTGAGACGATCTCGACGGTCTCGATCGACAGTGACTTGCCTGCGCTACGTTCACTTTGCCGCCGAGTAAGGCACTTACACGTCGAGTAAATGTCACGAGCAGCCGGCGTGACGTACTTCTGTGCGACAGTCGACAGGCGACGATATCATTATTATTTTTATTGTTAATTAATTATTGCGAAAATCAGAATCGCCCAGCAACGCGTTTGTCGTAATTGTGGCGATGTGACACGACCCGGCGGTGCGCTATAATGTGTTATATCGTTTACACGTCACGTCCAGACGAAATACCGCGTGCCAAACCAAAAGCCTCGCCGATCGGTTTTGAGTTGTAACGGCGACGGAACGATGGCCGCATGCTTATGAAAATATACCTCAGCGACATACATAATAATATTGTGTTTGTGTCATTATTGCATTGTACGCACATTTTGTAATCGTGTCTCGTATGCGCATCTTGTAAATTGTGACGGAGGCTTCGATGACCCATTTTTTACGTACGCTTTATATTTCATATTGCTAAGGAACAGCAATGACGAAAACGAAATCGTTCTATTATTTTTTTGCACGTAATAATTACACACGTGCGCCGAGAGCTGTTATGTTATTATTATTATTAAAACTAATGTTTTTGTGCTCCTCTACCAAGTGGCAGGGATTCGTGTTGTGCCATTATTACGCTACTACTACTACTACTACTACCACTATTACCATTACTACATTATTACCACTACTATTACTACCACCATTTCCACTTCTACTACTACTACTACTACTACTACTACTACCACCACCACCTCCACCTCCACTTCTATTACTTCTACTCTACAAACACTTAAAGTGTATAACACACGTCTGCGGTTGCCGCGTACACCTAGGTTGGCAGTACTGGTTTTACGGTGCCAGCGCGGCCCGGCTGCAATGATTTGCTGCGGTGGCAGATATGAGTGGACTGGCGGACTAGTGGGGACGGGAACGTCGTCGTCGTCGTCGTCGTCGTCGCTGCCGCCGCCGCCGCCGGTGGAACGCGCTCGCGTGCTCTCACACACATGGACATACACGTATAAGTTATGGTTCGCGGGCGGTGGAGAGGTGTGCCGGGCCGACCGGTGAGTGGGTGAACATTACGTTGTGCGGTAGGGCGCGGCCGCCGAGGTGGCCGGGCAAGCGGTCGTATGAGCCGTCCGGCGAGCTAGCGAACTGCGGCGGCCAATAGTTAAAACTTATAGTACTCGTCAGGGAACTAATAATAATGTAAATAATGATATCGTAACCGTTGCTCATTCACGGACGGGTCTAAACAATTATAATTAAAATGGGAGATAAAAAAGAAAAAAAAATGTTTATTTTACAACAACGATAATAGTGTTATTATCACAATAATATCATCATCATTGCATTGCCGGAACGTTTGGTTTGCCGTTTTTCGACAGCCGTCGTCCGCGCTCGTAAGCGGTCGTAACGTACGCAACGCACGCATTCCGCGCGCGCCGGGAACGGACGGACGTCGGCAAACGCGGCGGCAGCAGCAGGCAGTAGTAGGAGTTGGACGTGGAGAGGAGGAAGACACCCGCCGCGATCCCGCATTTGTTTTTTTTTTCGCGTTTTCGCTCATTAACCCGCTTACCGCACAGTCGTCGTTGCGCGTGTGTTCGGTTTTTTTTCGTCAGCTCACGCGCGTGTGCGCGCGTGTGTGTGTAGCTCTCAGTCCGCGCACCGCGAGTGACGGCGGCCTTACGGGTCCCGCAAACGAGATATCCGCGCGACCGCGATCAGACGTGTCGCGATTACGCCGACGGTGTACCGGCGTTTGCGTGGCGACCACGATTTTCGCGAACCGATCGTAGAACTATTATATAATTACATTCGTCTATATTTCCGTCGAGTCGGCCGTTACAGTAACAAAATATTGAAACGCCGTTATATTAATAAGACGCACGCGACCACACGCAGCACCCGCGACGATTGCGACGCCGACCCAAAGGTGAGACCAAACAAATTCCGACGCGCCGTAGGCGGTTGATACTAGTAAAATATTGTGTTTCTGTCCTATACTCCCCGGCCATTTTCGCCCCATCCTTTTTCCTAAAAGGCTCGAAGGATTTTTCCGGTATTACGTAATTTCTCCGGTGGCGAGACGTGTTCATATAATACGATACGACATTATTGATGGGTAACGGCAACGTGCAATAATACTAAAATAGTAACGACTATTCGACAACGACACGCGACGACGTCCCGATCGCGGTTTATTTCGACGTTTATTATTATTATCATCATCGTTATTTTTTTTTTTTTTTTTACGTTTTCGTTCCGTTCCGATGGCGAAACAGAGCGCGGAAAAATCGTTACACGCCAAGCGTTTAAAATAAAACACGATACATCGTACCAAAACGCGCGCGCGCCGGGGTTGTGATATTATTTTTATCGCACGCACAATTCCCGCCCGTTACTATTCGGAACGTTCGGTGCTCGGGTAGCCGTTATCGCTCGCTCCATCATTGACCGGTGTATTGTTTTTTTTTTTTTTATTCCCTTCGTCTACCATAGCAGTTCTGGACATCCGGTTTGCACGTTTTCGGATTATCGTTATTATTAATCGTACGAATCGACGTATAGATCCGATATGCCCGGTGGCCGTTGAGATTTCGCGTGAACCAAATATCGCCGACGACAAAATAGTCATTCAAATTATTAACCGACCGAATCGTTATTAAATCGTAAATCGATCGCCCCGGATGATATTCGTGCCGATAAACTACCGTACGCCACCGTTGGACATTGTCACGCGGTATATAATATTATTATTGTTATTACATGTTGGGCATGGCTTTTACTGACCGTGACTAAACCGGCCTACTGCCGTCGCCTTTAGCCGCACACGATTTTAAACGTTTTTTTCTTTCTTTTTATCTGATAGAACTATTGTCACGTTGTACGATACCGAAAACGATGTCGTAACGCACACGTCTAACCTGTGTAATAATAATGTTATACGATTATAATTTACCTGTACGGGTCTGATGATAACGTTTACGGCTACGATAATTGGTATTAAAATAGTGGTCGTGGCGGGGTCAGACGCTCGCCTCACCATACACGACGGACCAATGATGTTATTGTAATTTGTAACCGAACACATTGGACCGTGTGCTCGGTATACATCAGTGGTAACGACCGTTGGAATAACTATTTAATAACTATAAAATGAGTAAATAAGTACGGTCTACATGTGCACCGGTGCGCGTACGTAGTTATTTTTTATATGTTATCACAGTATTGTATTCGTTTCACGCACCGCACCGGTCCGGTCCGCCGGTGCTGGCGTTCGTATACGACAAATACACGTGTTTATTACTAATAAATTATTATGTCCGTTGTATGGACATTTTCTCGGAATCAAAACAAATACGTCATGAAACAAAACAAACCGTCGCGTCACGGTCAGTGTTGTGCACAAATGACTTAACAATTATCCAGATAAAAAAAAAAAAAAACATACTTATAAACTTTTATTTTAGATAATTTATTGTATTATATGGAAATATATTATAGACTAAATTTTATTTATTTATTTTTTATTTTATTATACGGGTAGGACCCATTTTTATAAAGACGTGTACAGTTTAAATAGTTATTTGCAGAAGATATATACATAATATATAGATATAATAAATATAGTTAACAATATTTGCAAATAGGAATACGTTCTAAGAGAGAACTAGATTAATAAATTTAAATAAAAACGAGAATGTTTAATATATATTGTATTTATAATGTATATATATATTATTAAATTTTAAAATTTTATTAAATTTTATAACTACAATAACTCCCTCTCTTCATCACAAGCTTAGCTTAAAGGAGAGAGGTTAATTGAATCTGTATATGTATTTGTCAATTTGTTGAATGATAATAATAAAAAAAAAAAAAATATTGAACATTTTAAATTATCTGGACGCTTTCTTTTATTGTTTAGTTAATTATAGACACAATTCATTGTAAAAATTTCATAATAATAAAAAAATCAAGCGAAATGAATAAAACAGTTATCTAGATAAAACAAAAAGATAAACATTTTTATCTAGATAACGCACAACACTGGTCACGGTGCGTTTTTTACGTTGATACGAACTCGATGATTCGTATCCTGGAGGTTTTCATAGGTAATAAATATGTGTGGATAGGATATGCATTGTGTTCAAGTGTGATTGAAGTGCATACTAGTTACCAAAGCGGTTACGCGCAATTAAGGTTCTGGTATTAAATTATGTTAATAATAACTAAAACACAATCCGGGTAAATAGTCCCTGTTATATAGTAATTACAATATTAACACGAAAAGAAATGATATTGAAAATTATTGAATTCAAAGTTTAAGTTTTAAATTTATTGGCAGATAGGAAATTGATAAAATTATTTTTATTTATCATAAATCGTTATCCACAATCGCATAATATGACCATTATATTATGGCGGCTATAGAAACTCTTCGACCACACTAGTATACCGTACATATTAAGTATAAATATGTCCATGCATATATTGTTATCTATGTAGGTCTTAGGTTCTATTATAGCTTCTCTAAAAAAGCACGCTCGAAATCATTCTAAACGTACCGGTGGAAAACGCTCCGAAATTTTTCTCTTGTCCGTATGTTATTATCGTCTACTGTGACCGGCATGCGATGGTTCGTTTTTAATTTGGCTGTAAAAATATTGAGTCGCAATAACTCGAACACTTAAATAATCAAATTTTTTTCCACTCCTTTAAAGTGTATAAGTTATATTTGAGATATAAAACTCGAAAAATACACAAGTCGAATTAATTTTTATCCCCCTTGCTTGAGATATTCGAGCTATCGAGATTATAATATGATTACAAAATGCTGTACCGCATCATAAAATGTAAAACTCATATCCTCTCCTAAGGGAGCAAAACTCAAAAGTTGATGGTTCACCGTGTTTAATCATATTATTATTTTACTAAACGCAGAAACCAATAATCATTAAAATCAATAATACTATAATATAATGTATTTTTTGGTTACTTAATTTTAGAAAAAAAAATAAACTTTAAATTGTTGTATTTGCGTTTTTTAATAATCGAAAATGGCAAATTCGCACAATTAAATTTAAATATTATGGTAGGTATGTAAATGTTTAAGAGTGAAATTATCATACATTTTTATTAAATAAACAAATAGCCCATACGTTTCAAGTTTTTGCGGGAAGTGAGTAGATGGTGTACACTTAGTGGGCGACCTGGTGTCTACGAATGTCATTTGTGGAGAAACATTCTGTATAGTTAGCGTGTAGTCATACCTTCGGAATTTCTTTTATCTGGCACATAATTGTGCATCATATAAGTATCTAAACTGGCTAAACGGCCATGTACAACAGCCGTCATATATCCCATATAGCGATTTGGGTATCGTCAATTTGTCGCGTAAAATAGCTAGTCGTTAATCAATAATACGTTTTTGGGTTGGTTAAATAGTCGTGCTTCGTAATAATTATTATCGTTGTCAGTTAATGATGACGCGGTTATTGATCGGGACTTTCGACGGAATGTTGCAAGAGCATTAATCGCGTCCGTTAAATGCATTCGTATCCTTAGGGCGTAAATCCGAGGGTAACCGTTTTCCGACCGAAAGTCGCTGTAGACAAGAAAAAGGAGTATACGATTCGGCTGTATTATCATATTTTGTTACATTTTTTCAATTAATTCTTGTTTTCGGTCCATTGTTTATGTAATACTGTGTAACAGTTGCCGAGTGCCAAGATGAACTGGATGAGTTATACCTATGGAAATAGTTTGTCTTGGCGTTTATTATGCATGTACCTATATATTATGGTTGTAGCAGTCATTTTTGATGATACGCAGCTTAAAAAATAAATCAATAACTGACGTTAAGTGATAGGTATATGATATACGAGGCAACGCGACGACAAAAAAATTTAACAACCGTCTACGCGACAATAATATAATAATATGGCTGTTGTTTCTTACGCGGCGTAAGTACGTATACATGCCGAATCCTTCGATTGTTGTGTAAATCTTTTCGTTTTGAAAGTCAGAGTCGGATTACGTCCTCTCACGAGCACTGTGTGTATATATTATTGTGTTCTATTTCGCGCACACCACAAAATTAAAATTATATTATTATATTATTGCGAGCATAGGTTAGGGCCGCGCCCTTTATCGTCATCGTTCATCGTATGGTCGGGCGTACACACCTAAATAAATTTATAATAATAAAATTTGTTATGATCTCATCATAGGCGATTGTGGGTAAATCATGTCTACCGATGCATTTAGGTCTTTATAATATGATTTATAAATATATATTATGCCGCGGTTGGCGACGACTTACGTCCATGACCTGTCTTGACGTATGTATTTCATACACGTTCGACGCTATTTTGTTGCGAATCAGTCATAATATATTGTATTTGAGATATATAATACCGACTACCGACTTATACTTATATTATAAGTATTGCGCCGGCGTGGCCATAAATCATGTTAAAACCCTAACAATTTTCCTCTCCGAACCTTGGAGAGTTAAGCGTTCGTAACGGTTTCGGTGCGACGTGATAAATAATTGTATTATTCATAATAAATATTTCGGTTCGTCCGTTTCTAAATGACTCGAAAATAATGACTCGGTAATAATATAATGCACTGCAGTGGCTGAAATGATATAGAAGGCACGACGACTAGTAAAGTAATGTAGTTCTTGGCATATTATTTTTATACAGCGTTTAAGGTCATTAAATCGTATGGAGCGCTCATTTTTAGAACTTTTCTGCGTCATTTTACCGAATTCTCAACTGTGTACGCAAAGGCATCCTCAGGGTTAGTTGGTATATCTGATATATTATGTAGGTACCTTGGTTTATATTCGTATTTGTTTGCGTTTTTTATTTAGTGTACATTTTTATTTAATTTAAGATATTAAAATATAGCTAAATTAAAATCTAAAATTATTAAGTCATATTTATCTTTAATGGCCTTCTTTCGTATGTCGACGTTATATGACGTAACTGAATAAACGATATGAATGCTGTCTAACTTATTATATAGTACTATACTTCCATCTACTATTTACACAGATAAGATATTTGTCTCTTCTGATAACAATTTTACTATATAACCAGAAAATTTGAAAATTTAGCATAAGAAATTAATGATGGCATTTTAGCTAGGCACATACTATATTTTGTCCCTCATTAAAATAACGTTGGGTTCTTAGGCGACTAAGAAAAAATAAAATCCATTAAATGGTATGAACACAGTACTAGAAAGTATACCTCACAGTTCTTAAATGTTCATATTTAAGTAATGGCTTCAACTTTCAAGGACTTTTTACTTAAATGTTTTCTCAGATTGAAAATAAGTAAGTCTGTTATACTTAACCTAAAATTAATTACATGACAGAATTAAAAGTTTAAACAGTTATTTAAAGTTAGAAAAATCATAAATTTATTATATTTACTTGCCTTTGCTCTTCCACTCGCCTTAAACAACTTTTCATACAGCATTAACCAAATAGGTTCAACTTTTCAATGCCTTCCAAAAACTTATTTTTGAAAAAGGTAATCAAGACTACATATAGAAAAAGTATTACCTAAATAAAATTAATTTTATAAACTCAAAATTATATTTCGTAGTTATTACGCTTTCGTGGTATTACATTATTCACACAATAAATTCGTAAATAAATAAATCGCACAACTAAATTTTGTATCCTGAACATTTTATAAAATGAATACTGCCAAAAGTATCTTAAAGCCTGTAATTAACTACGTGTCGTGATATATCAATGTATTTTATTTTCTGTATTTATTTTCCATGAATTTTGAGTACTATATACACCTATGCGAATACATGCCATTAAAATTAATAATGGATACTTATAATATGTATACGGGTCAATATCAAAATAAATAAATCAAATATACATACAAAACCATCTGCAACCTATACAAATAATGAAATCACGTCTAACTGTCAATTTATTTAGACGTTTTCTGCTGTGTGTGGGGTTAAGGCAAATTGTGTATAAACATGAACATATTTTTGTTTAGTCAGAATCGTACAATGACGAGAGATTAAAATACGACGTGGGAAAACATTTCGTTAGAGCGAACAAATTGTGTGTAAATAATGTCGCTGACTGCTATTCTGTATGGTGAATAGGTTGAATGGACATTGGACATAATAACACAGCGGGATTAAACGAAAGCTCGGGTGTATTATTTTACTACACCCCCTCGTCGCTTAACCGTTCAATTCAAAGTTACGGCAGTGTGATATTGATTTTCATTTTCCAAGAACACTATAGTAAATGCTAATAGCATTATACACCTGCATTGATATCTTAAAGTGTCTATATGCAGGCAGACGTTAAACATTATACTATATACAGTTAAGGTCACATTCAATGCTTTATATTCTAGTTTCTTGTAGTGTAATAAAAAAAAAAAAAGAAAAACTTTATTCAAAAACGATATTTTGCACCCTTTTATTCAAATTAGGTCTTATTTATATTGTAAATATGGGACGTGAAATTATTCATTATACTATGTAAACTAGAAGGGTGATTCGATCAAACCTTATTTCCATTATTCGTATATAATATTGAGAATTTGTTTTCAATCACAGTTTATTATATACATCAATAATTTTCGACCTTTGCAGTGATCGGACATCGGTTAGAATACAAAATAAGTTTAAATTCGAAATATTGCCAAGGTTGTTAAGTTAGTTAAATTCGTTAAATCGCTTTGCATGTATTTCTAACCGATATGCATGGCATTTTATACCGTATTCTGCATTATCATTGCGAATAACTATACTGTTCGTACAGATATTAAGCACCTAATATTTATATTTCCGTACCTATATCTGTCTCAAACGCGTTCATTCCGAAATTTAACTAATACATAAATACATAGTACTACAATATGATGTACATGCCTAAACATTTATAAATTCGTTTACAACAAAACAGTTAAATTAAAAAAACATACATTTTAAATTATATTTTTTTAAGAAATATATAATTATAATACGTATATACTCGAAAGAAATTCATAAATACTAAATTATTAACAAATATATACCATACTACCTACACTCCACTATATGTGTATACAGAGGATTTCATCATATTTGACTTCAATTATTGTTTTTTATGTTAATTATTTTTGAAATATGATTGTGGGAAAAATTAATTTTATTACAGAGATCTACAATTATTAAAATTTGTAATAAATGTTGGTCCACCCGAACTCAAAATAAAACAATTTAAATTGTATATTTTCGTTTCTTAATAATTAGAGCCAATATATACATATAAAAGTGAATTCGTGTAGATAACAAGTCCAACTATTAGTTACCACATTCAAATATTAAAATAATCGCCATGTGAGCTTTAAAATTTTTATAGAACGACGTGTAGTAGATGCGGAGGAGACAAATTTCATATTACGTTTTACATATTAATATGTTTAAAAACATAATTTAGGTTCAATTCTTTGTAATTTTGAATTGTATATTGTTTCTTTAATAATAAAATCCATCCTACACAAAGACACAAGATACCCATGTTATAGATACTTATGTCGTGTGGTTTTAATAATTGATCAAAATTATTGTAAATAAAATACTATACGAAGGTACCCCCCAAAAAAATTTTGTCCTTGTATAATAATATCATAATATATTCAGCGCATGAAATAAAATTATCCATGTTTTAGTACACACAATAATATGATGTATAATCGCCTCAGAGTACTCTATACGTGTGGCCTTTCCGCTCAGCGACTACAGTAAAATACGTATATAGTCGTGTAGAGTACGAGTTATTGTAGTATGTGTAGACCGAGTTTAGTGCAATGGAGTAGCTTTCCCTTGATCTTAAATTATATACGTGATTTGAACGTTAATAATAATAAACTAGTCGGTTGCGCGACTAGATTACTGCGTGCGATGCATGCACGTATATAAGTTTATGTATTTTCTTAATAAGTCGTCGGCGAGTGTAATTTCTCTACTTAATATTCCCGAGATAGCCGACTGGCGCGATAGTGTTTAAAATTTAAAAAAAATGTCAGTTCAAAGTGTTCAGTCTTTTTAATGAAATAGTATAAATAGTTAATATCTCATAAAGTAATGATATAGCATGGTTTATGACATAAAGAGGAGGTTTGTTTGCTGCAAAAAGGAATGGCATGTGTTTGATTTTAAAATTCTAAAGTGAGGGTTCGAAGACATGGAGCTTGCTTGTAGCAACGGATCCAGTAGTTCGGGGAATTGTAATATCAAATCGATTTGATCAGCTGCCAGCGAGCGCGTTTGGTGGTAGGCAGCGTAGACGCTATAGGTACTATATTAGGTATATAGTATTGACTAAATTATATATATAGTTACTATATTATTATTGTTATACTTTTACAACCGACGTTAGATGTACCTACCATAATATTCAATCTTGTAAAGAATACATTTTGTTTTGTGCTCAGAATAACTATTTGAATAAACGAAGCATAATATTAATTCGAATAAAGGATAATTATTAAGTAACAATAATTTTAATATTTCTAATCCACTCCATCGCGGTTTCTTGCAACTTGTGAGTAATTTGTTTAATATTTTATGCTGACTAAATGTATTCTTCAAACCTACTTGTTATGGATATAAAAAAAAAATAATTTAAAACCCTTCAATGAATTAAAATCATAAAAGTTCATCTTTTAAAACTTTTCAAGACAATTATAAAAAATTCACCACTATTTTGTAGCTCGAATTATTAATCGTATTATTTAACTATAGTTGTCTTGAAAAGTTATAAAAAATGGAATTATAATATGGTTGTTAAACTCAGTCTATCAAATATTCAGTATTTTATACGTATAATAGATATTTTGTCTTTTGTAAAGAATATGTAAATTTTTTAATGTTAAGGTTTTTTAAATTTGCGAGTTAAATATTAAAAAAAAAAAAAAAAAAAAAAAATAGAAGGACGGATTATTATAATTCGTGTTTGGATATGAAATATTTTTCAGATAAATAAAAATAACAAAAAAAAATGCCTAACTACGTAGATTTGAATAATACATATCAAATATGGATTGCAAATTTTATTCGAATACAAACCAATTGTTAAAATAGTAAAATATTTATAAGACTGATTTTATCATGTTATATATTGCTGTTCGGTCGTGTATGCAATTTAAATCGTTGCTACTCGCTGGCGATTTTATTACTCGTGTACTACCTACCTATATTCAAGCGTATGTTGTACGGTGTTTGATCAATGTCGATTCTACGTGTGCACATAGTAACGACATATAACCAGTACCCGTTTTATTAACGGGTTCGTATAAGTTTGGGTACGTTAATGAACTTTCGTCGCCCAGCCAATTCATTCGTTCGCATACTCAGACGATTTAAAAATCGAATTTCCATGGTCATTTTATTTAATATGCTGCATTGCATAGGTAGGCACTTGATTAAAAATAAAATTGATTGTGAATCATAAAATCATAATATAAAAAAAACAATTAAAACAATTAGTTTCAAATTAAACGCTCAACATCTCTCATAAAATACGATATTATCATTTATCAGCTATTTATTTTGATATTTTACCAAATTAAACATAATATATTATGTAGTTATATATGCTATATATATATGTAGTTATATATGTAGCCATATATGTAGTTATAGCACCACAGTGTAATAAGTGATAATATACTATGAGTGTTATACACGGACCTATGCGTCCGTGGTGTTATATTATTTTATACTGCTTATTAACTCAGTATATCTGAATGATATGATATTATGATAATGTATCATTTTTTTCAATTTTCCTGGAATGATGAGCCTATAAATATAATTTATTCCATACAAATTCTATCCATAATTGTATAGATCGTGTTATTTTCATTGAATTTATTGTTATTTACTATTATGCTATGTATTACTTATACTTTTTTTTTATTTTTTTAAAAAAGATTTTGTGTAAAATTGATACTATATTAACGTTTCCTTTTTTGACAATTAAATATCACTAGAAAATAAAAATAACTTGTAATAGGTAGTAAAAATATCCAATTTCATTGATATTATTATTATTTTTTATGTATATTTTATAATGCTATATAAATATTTATGTCCATACATTTATGTATATTACATTTGCGAGATTTGCTTTCGAAATAGACGAAAATAGAACGAAATATGTATTTATATAATTAAATAACAGTGAATGACATGTCTACTAACAAAATTAATGAAATCACTCTAAAAAGTTCCAATAATCGTTGTAATATTTTAAATGTAATAGGTACATGTTTTAAATAATGTCGAATACTGTTGAATTATGAAACAAAGAAAACACTTATTTGGGGTCAATTTTTGTTAATTTAACTTATGCTCTTTGTACACCCTACTATTATTTGTTAATGAAAATTAAACATTAATAACATAATATTATATTAACGTTAAGGACAGAATTTGGAGTAAAGGTCACTAATTCGATAATATTTGGCTCTGACGCCTTTTGTAAACAGTAAAGTATCTTAATTTATTATACAAATATAATTGATAAATGTACTGATTAGTGTTCTTAACTTATCAGTTATTCAGTGATCGTCATGTGAAAACGTTATAGTATATATATATTATAAATTTTACTTTATGTAAGTAATGTAAAAATTAATTTGTTGTATTAAAATAAATTCTAAAATAGGGTAAGTACTAAGGTACCGACGTGTTTATCACGCGTAGGAATTTCAATGAATATATTTTTAATTTGTTAAAAAAAAATCTTAATAAAAATAAATGCTGACCAAATTTGAAAACAGGAATTGGCTAGAATCTAATATATTAAGTTTAAAAATTAAATTTATTATTATGATAATATATTTCGTTTTAAATGATTAAAAAAAAATTTTCAACGCAAAATGTGATTTCCTCGTAACCTATCTATTATAAGTTATAAGTTACAACTATAAATTCAGTTTATGACTGTACAAGGAGATAAACATTCTTATTATATTAGTGATTTAACTCACGTCGTACGTTATATAATACATTTTAAATATGCATAATATGCTGATATGAAATTATGCAAATTGAAATATTATCTTTGTTTTACTTTAATGTAAATTAATGAATAAACTTGTATTTACAAATAAAGCATTGACAATTATTACTATCTATTACAAGTGCCTTTATAGTTGCAAGTATTGATCGATGTTTAAAATATGCTTTTTCGTTGGATTTAATGTTGTGCCTATACCTATTTATACGAGCTCAGATAAACCATTAATGAGTAACATAAATATATATAGTAGGTATATAATACAATTTAAGTATACTTGTAATAGATTAAAATTCTTCGAAACGTCAATGATAGAGATCAAATGGATTTAATTTGCATTATTATGTAGAAATATATAGTACCTACTTAATGTAAACCAAAAATAAACTTTTTTTTTTGTAGATATTTAAACATTTAAACCCATTATAGTTTTGTTTACTAAAGAAAAGAGCTTTGTATAGATTTAATTTAAAAAAAAAAATTAATTAGGATTCAATATATATTATACATTTTATCCTCTACATCTACATTAATATCATATTTGTACCTTGAATCTTGACCTTACAGGTAACGAATTTATATTTACTTTTTTTTTATCTTTTATTTATTACTTGAACACAATTAATGTGATTATTGTTACTTTTACCCTGTTTCTTTGTCCATTTATTGAAAATGGCTTTTCTATTAACTACAAAACTACAAAAAAAATAAATAGTAATAATTTGTTTAGAATATACATAGTTTAAAAATACTTTAAACTGCAATATGAAGTATTTTTGCGCAAATTATATAATTGACTCTAAATGCAAATGTGGTATATATGTATAATATACATATATATGTATATATATGAATATTATTCATAGCTTCAATTAAATAATTGTTTTTAAGTTTACTGTTTAGCGTATGTTTTAAAATTAATAATAGCTTTTTGATAATTAATAAATGGTGTTAAGTGTTAATAGACTGTCCAGACGGAATTTATGCTAATCGTTTAAGAAAATTAATCAAGTGTAAATGTACTCACTAGAGGTGACTCTGAAGTTAATTATTGCTTATTTAGTATGACAATAAATTAAAACGACGTACACATATTTACATACCTAGATAAATACAGAAATAAGTAAAGTATAAATATTGTATAAACCAGCCATACTCAACCTTATTTTTTATTTGGACCACATAAAATATTTTCAAATATTACACGGGCCGGAAGTCGAAATGAACGGAACAGGGGTTAAAAAAAACTAAAAATATATTTATATATTGTGTATAACATTTGAAAATTTATTGTAAAAAATTTGAAATTTTTTTTGTCAATTCAATGGCGTTCTTGTTTGGGCCACATATAAATCATTGGCGGGCCCTGCAGCAGATTCAGTGTGGTTGGTTAGGTAAATGATTATAATTTTGTGAAAAATCAACTCCTTTGTCTCTTTGAACTCGTGTGTCTATGAATCTTATGTTTTTGTACTCGGAATCTAGACATTTAAAAATATTTATTGTTTAGCTTATCTTTAGCTTACTATAATAACGTATAAATTCTACAATTTTTAATCATTATTCATTATGCATTGATAGTACTGTACATTTAAATGATAGACAATAATAAATATAGTATTAAATTTTGTACTTCTTTAAAATAACCAGTTCAAATCTCATAGATTATATATAGCTAATATTTGGTATAGTACCATAGGTCTTCGCGTGAATTATATTCCTTGATGTATTATTGTAAATATTTTGTCCATCGCATTTTCGATAATATTTATATAATAATATGTATTCATTGATGTTAACAGACAAATTTTGCTACCGGTCCAAAAGACATCACTAGCACCACTGCAGCGGAAGCAGCAGGAGCTACTACCGCCATTGGCGGTAAGTTTGCCGACGTCGTTTGTCTGTCGTGTCATTAACGACAAAAGCAACCACGACGGCCGCCATTATAATTATCAAAACGACGGTCGCCGCTAAGACGACCGCCGCCTCCACCAACACCATTTTATCAAAACGTAGACGACCACGAAGTTCATTATTTTACTTCAAATGATTTTGTGGTAAGTAAATCGATCAATGTGAATATCAGTATATATCAGAGATGGCGGAGTTCTGACACGATCTTTAAATGACACACGCAACTTACTGTTTAAAAAAAAAAAAAATGTTTATAAATTTCAGAATTTGTTTAACACACTTATGTAGTTATGTGCTATATTTATACTTTTAGTGTCTAATACTCTATTGTGTTATATTTTTTTTTTAGTAATATAATGTTTGAGTTGTTTTTTATCATTCAAGCCATGGATGTAGGAATTTTTTAAGTTTAAAAAAAGGGTCATCAAATTAGTTGACACACAAGGAAAATAAAATAAAACCAACATTTTTATTTGACACACGGGTACATAAAGGTTCACTATCCCTAGTATAGATATACTAAAAATACGTGTCAACTTAACATTCAGATAAACTAGATAAAATCAATACTAAATTATATATTTTCGTATTTGAAAATATGTTATCGATAAATAGGTAAAATTTCATTTACCAACTGGTAACCACGGATTATTTACATTTTTAAAAAAAATGTTTTCATTGTTTTTTTTTTTACCGTACAACTGTTTGTATTCGTATAACAATAGAATAAAGCTTAAGAATCAAATTTTTTTATTAAATTATATCATCACAAAACGGTGCTAAACAACTTAGTCAATTGACATGTATAAAAAATTTAAATATTGAGATTTTAAAGTTTTTACGATGAAAATTTCGCTGTAATAAAAAATACTCTATTGCGTTATTTACTTATTAAATTGTTAGGACAACACATAAAAACCATTTTTTTTCAATAGCACGTCTATTACTGTCTGTACTTTCTTACTTTTTAACTTATTATGTTTGGGTTTCTCAAGTTTTTTGTTGTGATCAAATTTGATCTATATCTTTATTGGCAGGTCATAACTCATAACCATAAGTCAATTAACAGAATTTTATAGATAGAAACCTATCTTTTTACTTTTCATTTTCTCAAAAATCCATATTTTTATTCTTTTATTACGAATTTTAGTAATACTACTCATGTCATTATTAGCTTCTTTATTATTTAATATTTGCAATGAAAATTAGAAAAAAAAGTATATAATATTATTTATTCTCAGAAGTATTTATTTTTTTTATTCATATTATTTTAAATTAGAAAGAAATATTTTGGTTTCATTTTGTAGTTAGTGTGCAAACACATTTTTGTTGTCAAGCCACTACAAAAATTGGTCTGGTAACAACTATAATGTGTGCTTTCTTTCTATGTCTATAGAAAATATTATGTTTTACTTGCAAATGGATTGATTATGAATAATATTTTATTAAATATTTAAACTAATTTTTCGTTGTGTAAATAAAAACATTATGGACTTTTGTAACTTTGATTTATCTTTCGAGTATGTACGAATTTTGTCTGTGATACAACAAAATAATCAGTTATACAAGTTAATAGGTATAATAGTAATATACATAGTATTAATACTTATTTTAATTAAAATTCAACTTGACTCAATTTATTTTCTTAATGTATTTTTTTTTTTTTTGTAATCTGATTAACGTTGAAAGATTAACATTTTCAACAGGGCTTAGTGTATTTCATTAATTTTGAAAACTATTTTTAATGAAGGAAGTTCATTAAATATTAATTATCTAAAAGCAAATGCATTATTTTTTGAAGTTGACAAAAGTCGAATAATATTTATGAGATACTCGTATTTTAGTTTCTAAAGTAACTTTGAACCCAATAAACCATAATGTAATGTTCAACTCGTTTGTACCTAAAAAACCTTTAGAAAAGTTTGAAACTTTTGAAACACGGAATAACTTAATGTTGGCCATGGAATATTAAATTACCTAGAAAAAATATAATTTATGGTTTGAAAGTTTTATGAAGTGTATAATTTTAATATTGGTATTCGGAGAAGTGATTAAAATAAAGTTATACTTTTTGTTATTATAAAGATCCTTTAAACGCCCCATTAAACCTTAGTATCTAAAAAATACAATAATTAATTGTCAAGTTAAGGATTATGTAGAAACTTATTTCAATTGACACTTTTACGTGAAATGGTATTTTTATTTTAGTATGCTTAAAATTATTAAATATGAATTTTAATTTAATTACTAACAGCCCTGCGCTAACGATTTTGTTACATTTTCTATTATTATATCCATAAACCTTATATTCTAATCTTAGGCCTTAACAAATCATTATAATTAGAGAAAAACGCAATAAAAACCTTCAGTGAATGTTCATTTATAAAATTGGATAAAGTATCAAAATAACGTTTAGGTTTTGAATACCAATTATGTGTTTCAAAATATAAATTAATTATTTACCAACTTCTAAACTATTTTATTTAAAAAGTTACATAATATGTGGATAATATTTGTGTAAAATGAATTTATGTCTGTGTAATTTTATTTATTTTGAAACGATAATTCTCAAACGACTAAACATAATTAATAAATAATGTTATTTTTATAATAGCATATTGCTTAGTTATAAGAGTTTCCAAATCTTTGTACGTACCTAATATGCTTTTTCATACGAATTTATTAGTACTTTGATTGCTAATATAAAACTAAAAATTACTTTTATACGTATCCACTTTACTATAATACTATACCTATTGCAATTTATGAATATATTTGTTGCAGTCTCTTAGAATACAATATATGATATAGTTCTAATGGGATCACTATTAATATTAATAATAGTGCATATTATATCATTCTATAAAGTACCTAATGATGAGGATGGTTTTGTTAGATAACAATATTTACAAGGTACGTGATCATTGTATGATTCGCACAAACAAATTACCATAGGAAAACAATTCTAAGGACAATACATGTTGGCAAATGTATTATTATAATGAAAAGATGGAATTGCGTAATCGTGAAATCATTGACGTACTTATATGGAATACTGTTAAATATATTGTCACAAAAATAATTAATATTGCGATTGGTGCTAATTATTTAATTGTTTTATAGAAAGGCATAATGTATAAAAGTTTAGTCCATTACCCCCGTAAGTCAATAATTCTTCCATTACTTTATGCTATTAAAGAGATAAGGGAATAGGCCATCAGGGTGACGGATCTGTGATATAATTTTCTAAGCACCTCCACAGAATTTTTTATATTATTTGAGCTTGGAAACATTTGTAGTAGTAATTTGAACACAATAAAGAAGAGTATATAATAAAAAATGATATACTAACGACATGTCACCCTACTTAAATTATTACATCAAAGTGATTAATTCTGTAGTACACTAAAATTGGCACACAGTAGTTAATAAAAAGTTAATAAAATATTTTTTCTAAAAACAGCAAAACACAAAAATCAAATAATTCTCCAGCTCTAAAATAGACAAAAAAAACCTTGCATATTAGTTTTATAAATTAACAGTTAAAAAAATTACGTATACCTATTGGCGAGATACTTGAATAGTTTTTTTATTTAGTCTTTTTAAATAAATTATTTCTATCTCAGCATTTTCTTTTGTTGTGAAAAATATTAACTTGTTCAATAGTAATAAATTTTTTTTTTTTAGTAACATAATGGTTTATTTCATTTTGAAACCTTATATAAAAATTTAGTTTTTGACATTACTGAAAAATATAAATATCTAATAAATCTTTTATCGTTTATAGTTACTATGGTTTTTTTCTTCAGTTGCAGTTATATAATTTCTTTTAGAGTATTTATTTTATTACTTAAGGTTTTAAATTTTTATTTTGGCACCTTTTATGAAAATGCATTTCCTTAAATTATAAAAAAGTACCTAATAAAGCTTGCATTTTTTATTTTGACTCATATATTGTCCACATAAATTTTTTTAAATATCTTGTATAAATTATAGTTTATATTTTATCGAAGTGTTTATATTTAAAATTTAAAATACGGCTTAAAAATGCTTCATTGATCGTGGGTGCTCAATTAATCTAAGCGATTTCAATGCTTAAATATTTAAATTTTATCGATTTTAAATGAATAAATTGATTAATACATTAATGTAAAATTAAAAAGAAAGATCCTTGATAAATCCCCATTATAATAAATTAAAATCTTCGATTATCATAGTATGTAATATTATTCAACTTTCAAAAACGTAAATAATTACATTAAATATTACGTAAATAATTAACATTTATTCGACCAAATATATGTTGTTATAAAGAATAAATAACCAATTAAAAATATTGATAAAAATAAATTATTGATTATTAATGTAAAAACATTTTAATTTTGTATTTTGTAATTAATTTTGTGATTAACGTGTTTATCCTTGTTGCTTCTATGATAGTTTTTATTAGTAAAACACAATTCCGTGTATAATAATTTATCTTTATATACCGGGAAGCATTATAAAATCAATACAATTGTTTTGTCAGTCTATTAAAAAGACTGACAAAACAATTGTATTTTTATGTAATAGACTCTATTACATAAAAATACGATAACACACCTCAATTTAAGGTTTTCATAAAAATAATAATATTTAAATGTACAATTTTAATGGAAATTATTATTTGTGTATTAACTATTTTTTTTTTTTTTTTGTTAATAAAATAATAAAAAATACAAAAGGTATGATCCTATTTGTTAGCTTATTTGATTATATATTAGTCAATACATAAGAGTGGTTGTCTCAATAATATTTGAAAATAAACAAATAATATTTACAAACTACTTAATAAATGCTCCATTTTTACAGCAGAAAGAACAGCTATATTCAAAATTCAAAGCTATATTTTTAATAAAATCAAAGATGACTACACTAAATATATCATATTCATAAATACACCAAGCACAATGAACAGCTTTAAAAATAATTTCAAGCCAGGTGATATGGCAACATTTATCCAAAACAATTTAGAGGAAACCACCATAAAAAATAAATAAGCCTCGTGTGGATACTTGGTCATACTGGTACAGCAGACAAACAAGCCAAAATAACAATATCTAACCAAACAATTAAATTGTAACATAGGCCCTATGATAATATTAAAAAAACTACATAAAAGCAAACATGTAACAATATAACAGAAATGACAAAAAGTATAAAAACAACAAACCGCAAAAATAAAAACACAATTTTTAATAGGAAAACCCTAAGTTTAAATGAAAGGGAAAGATTACTATAAATCTTTTTCAAATATTTTATAGATTATAGAATACTGGCGTTTAACTCCCGGAATTCTTATGACTAATGTAGAACCTCCTCAATAGGAATCCTGTGGAGTTAATTCCTGTTGAAATAATATGATTATTATTTAATTTAAGCTATTACAAAATCAAATTGTAATAATAGCTTTTCCCGCCGATATTTTTTCAAAAATTATCCTTTTAATATAAATAGCAATTTTCTTATTTAGCGTTTTAATTAGGCATGTATTCACAAATGTTTGCTTGAATTTTAAGGAAATGTATTGCAAGGACTAAGAGATTGAAAAACTAACAGAAAAGGTAATGCGGTAACGCACATTCTTTACGAAAACTGTAATAATTTACCTTGAAATGTTAACCGTAATAATATATTTTAAATTATAAGCGAAATAAGTAATTCATTGTTTTCCGTTATGTGCCAAGGCACCCTTTTTAAGTACCTCAAAAGTCCTAAATGTTTTTATATCGTTCTCAATCTGTGTGTACGACGGCTGCACACGTGAGCCGGCGACGAGCGTGCGTGTGGGTGCGTGCTGATAGCAGCCGACACGCAACCCGTCCTGTGTGACGATACACAGTCCATAACCTTGTGGGAGAAAGAAAAGTAGACTGTAATATATGGTACTAAAATAGGAGCTGGGTGAAATTTATAATGATGATGATGCGAGATACCCTTACAATGTTAAACCACAATTTGTGGTGAAAAAAAAAATATATATATAATTATAGATAACAGTTTATTGTAAGGTTCTGCAATTGAAAATACGTTATGGTCTAGGATTAGTAATAACACATAACGCACGATCACAAGCCGATCGGAAAAATAATAATGGTATAACAAATTTCGCGTATGCGAACGACGATGGTATGACTGCTAGCGTCGCTAGGACGTACAACAGTGGCACTTCCGTCGAAAACGGCGAAATGGTCAACGACACCTCGTGGGCGCGTGTAAACGCACGGCGAAAGTCGTACTGGCGACGACAAAGTTGCGCTGACGAGGATCGGCGAGTTCGAACAGCGTCGATCGGACGGGCGAAAGAACGCTACGCAGACACGTAGGTGACCACGACTCGGCGTCGCACAGCTCTAATCGGACGGGCGACGAACAAAATAACATAAGCCGTGGTGTCGACACAGACGGCCGGAACTCGAATCACTTAAACGTATGTACGCGACGAGTTCGTGAGCAGCGAGGCTCGGGTTGATGGAACAAAACGAAAAAAAAAAAACAGTTTGACGATATTAACGGCGAACGGCGCACAGGGTCGCGTTAGTTAAAGCATACAGTTTTACAAAACATGCCAAGATGGCGGAAGAGAAGACGACGAGTACCGCTAGCTGGAAGCTCGACTCCGGCGAGACCGTCTCCACTCCGGAGGTACAAAGGTCGACTTCGCGGCGCGCTCCAAAATAGTAGCATTGCGACATGGAACGTGACGGAGACCTCGCGCGAAATTCGAATACTGTATTCTGTATCCAACACATTCATTTTTATTTCCTATGATAACCGTCTTACTCGTCTTGTGCGAAGTATGTCATCTGTATCTGTAATAACATTATTGTATAATGACAATTTTACTTGCTGTGCGTTCTGGATAAAAAATGATAGATTTCTGATTAACAACATATAAATACGAGCGATAACGACGTGTATTAATAAATAACGTGTACTCGCTGTATTATTATTATTATTTATTTTTTATTTTTTATTGTGTTATTTCGTTATTTTGTTTGTCATTGCCCTTTCGAGACAACCGCCATCTTTGGGTTCGGAAATGTTATTATAATATAGTGGCTAACAAATTCTAAATTAATATAATACGCTTGTGTACAGTTCGTGCGTCATTGCTATCTGGGATCATTTGACGGCGGAAAGCGTAAGCGTTCTCGTATTATATTAGTATAATATTATATTGTATAACATACATTCGCCGACGCCAACGGACGGACAGTAGGTGTAAATTAGTAACGTCCGGTGATGATGAGTACAACGGTGGTAGTCTATGTATATATTTATATTAATAAATGTATTTAGTTTGTGATGGTGTGCGAGTGCGGTGGTAAATGTGGCCAACGGCGATGTGCATTCGGTGGTGTTGTTTATATAGACGTACATGCGCCTGCTGCTCGTACGTACCAGTATGTGATCCGCAACTTTGTCCCGTTTTATAAATTGCTAAATTAATTGTTACTGTTATCGTGGTAATAAAAAAAAACTATAATTCGAATAAAAACTTAATGGTTATGCTAATTTTATGATGGAAAAAAATGTAAAAAAAAACAATAATAGGTCATAAGATAATGATGCGTTAGCTAATGGTTAGAGTAAAATGCGTACACTATTGTGGTGACGGTGTTTACAAAAAAGGATAATTATTTTTGTATTATTTATTGTTATTTTTTTTAATTATTAATTGCAGACTACTCTCGAAACGGAGAAAAAAGCCGAGCGTGTCGCAATTCAGCCGAACGATAGACGGTTCTCACTCCTCAACTTCATTTTTCTTGCGGTCTTGTGATCCATAGTTAGTTGTCAAATCGTACAACTAAAATAAAACAGATAAAATGGCCACAATAGACGGACGACCCGCCCAATATGGGGTGACGTTGAAGCAGTTACGTGAGCTCATGGAACACAGAGGCCGTGAAGGTATCGTCAAACTGAACGAACTGGGTGGCGTTCAAGATGTTTGTAAAAAGCTGTACACATCACCCAGTGAAGGTAATTATTCGATTTTAAATACAATGTTGTTAAGTATTTTTAACTGATAAACTTAATAGTTTTGACTCTATGCCGTTGTACAATTAATTTTTGTAGGATTAAGTGGATCTACAGCCGATCTGGAGCATAGGAAAGAGACGTTCTCCTCAAATACCATACCTCCTAAACCTCCAAAGACGTTCATGCAACTCGTCTGGGAAGCTTTGCAAGATGTTACTCTAATTATTTTAGAAATTGCTGCCCTCGTATCATTGGGATTATCACTTTATAAACCTGCCGACGAAGAATGTAATTTTATTTCTGGATATTATGTCTATATAACTATTACTGTTTTTATTATATTTTAATATAAGTATGTTCGCTATTGTAGCAATGAGTGCAGAAGATGATGAAGCAAAACATGGATGGATTGAAGGATTAGCTATATTAATATCCGTTATCGTGGTCGTTATTGTAACAGCGTTTAATGATTATACAAAAGAAAGACAGTTCCGTGGTCTTCAAAACCGTATTGAAGGTGAACACAGATTTAATGTCATCAGGCATGGCGAACTGCAACAAATTTCCGTAGGAGAAA
This sequence comes from Pentalonia nigronervosa, assembly GCA_014851325.1. Lineage (NCBI taxonomy): Eukaryota > Metazoa > Arthropoda > Insecta > Hemiptera > Aphididae > Pentalonia > Pentalonia nigronervosa. The sequence continues at coordinate 82,132 of JACXSJ010000149.1, read as the reverse complement.
TAGTAGTTGGTGACATTTGCCAGGTAATTATATTGTGATTACTTAATCAATGACGAGTTAATATAAATATTAACCAAACGTCGTAATTATTTTACAGATTAAATACGGAGATTTGCTACCAGCTGATGGTGTGCTAATTCAAAGCAATGATTTGAAAGTTGACGAATCTTCTTTAACTGGTGAATCAGACCACGTCAAAAAAGGAGAACAATTCGATCCTATGGTCTTATCAGGTATGAAGAATATGGTTTTAAGTTATGTTAAATGTTATACTTATTATATTTTTTTTAATTCAAGGAACTCATGTAATGGAAGGCAGTGGAAAAATTTTGGTCACTGCAGTAGGAATAAATTCTCAGGCCGGAATAATATTCACACTCTTAGGCGCAGCAGTAGATCAACAAGAAGAAGAATTGAAGAAACAACGGAAAGGTAAACTGTTTGATCTTGTTATTAAAACTTTGTATAATTATAAAAATATATTTTTGCATATAATTATCAAATGCATATGTTTATAAAATTAAAAATTAAAAATTCTAATAAAATTATCTTATGTTTGTGTTACATGTGACAATTTTTATTAAGTTTTTTTTATACTGATTTTGCAGTTTCTTTGACACATTCAAATTCAACTTACTAACTTGCTAGCTTAATAATCAGTATTCTGGTTATCTATTTTTTTTTTTAAAGAAATTCCCTTAATTTCTGTGTCATTAATATTTTATTTGACATTCATTTTGTGTTTATTAGTAATCTGTATAGTATTTTACTCCTAAATAGTTTAACTATATTTATTGGTACTATTAATTTTATTTTTTGCAAACTAATTAATGTATTGCAGTAATTGAGTTTTAATAAAAATTAAATATTTTATAAATAGAAGCCAAAAAACTAAAGACAAAAAAGAGCTTAACTGATGAAGCACCACCCACCATCAACAGTCATGCCACTGATATCGGTTTGAAACAAATGAATAAGGGAGCCGAAACAGATGATGATGCTGCTGGAGGTGGAGGACAATCTGGTGAGCCAGAAGAACCAGCAAAAAAAGACAAGTCCGTGTTGCAAGCTAAACTCACAAAGTTGGCTATTCAAATCGGATATGCTGGTAAGTAAACCAATTGTTATCTTTTAGATTTTATGTTACACACATATTATAATCATTATTAGGATCAACGATTGCTGTACTCACTGTGCTTATATTAGTAATTCAATTTTGTATCCATACATTTGTCATACAACAAAAACAGTGGAAGAACCATTACGCTGGCGAATTTGTTCGCCATCTTATTATTGGTGTCACTGTCTTAGTGGTGGCTGTTCCTGAAGGACTTCCTCTTGCTGTTACTTTGTCTTTAGCATACTCAGTCAAGGTAATTAATATCATTGGGATATCATAATTATAATCATTTTTTGTTTATTAGAACAAAAATGTTTAGTTGTATTTTTAATTATTAACATTTTTTTGTAAACTATGTAGAAAATGATGAAAGATAATAACTTAGTAAGACATTTGGACGCTTGTGAAACTATGGGTAATGCCACTGCTATTTGTTCTGATAAGACCGGTACACTAACAACAAACCGAATGACAGTAGTCCAGTCTTACATCTGTGAAGTCCTTAGTAAAACAATGCCTCAATTTGCATCGATACCATCAAATGTAGGAAATTTATTAGTGCAAGCAATATCTATTAACTCAGCGTATACATCTAAAATTATGCCACCCGATGATCCAACCAGTGAACTACCTAAACAAGTTGGTAACAAAACTGAGTGTGCACTTCTAGGATTTATTCTTGCTCTTGGAAAAAATTATCAAACATGGCGTGACGATATACCCGAAGAAATGTTAACACGTGTATATACATTTAACTCGGTGCGGAAGTCCATGAGTACAGTTATTCCAAGAGAAGGTGGTGGCTATAGATTATTTACCAAAGGTGCCTCCGAAATTGTACTAAAAAAATGCTCGTATATCTATGGTCGAGATGGTCGATTGGAGAAATTCACACGTGAAATGCAAGATCGTTTGGTGAGAAATGTCATTGAACCTATGGCTTCTGATGGCCTTCGTACTATTTCTGTTGCGTATAAAGATTTTATACCAGGAAAAACTGATTCACCCAACCAAGTGCATTATGAAGGTGAACCCGATTGGGATTCTGAAGATGAAATAGTATGCAACCTCACTGCACTGTGTGTTGTAGGAATTGAAGATCCCGTTCGACCGGAGGTAAAATTTACACTTGCCTATTGGCCATTTAATGAAAATATATTGTTCACTTGGTGTCTAATTTTAGGTGCCTGAAGCTATAAGAAAATGTCAGCGAGCTGGTATTACTGTACGTATGGTTACTGGAGATAATGTGAACACGGCCCGATCAATTGCCACCAAGTGTGGTATATTTAAAACTGGTGAAGATTGGCTTGTATTGGAAGGCAAAGAATTCAATCAACGAATTCGCGATGCTAATGGCGATGTTAGTTTAATTTGTTATTTTAATTTTAATAAAATATATATCAAATTATTTTGTTCTTGCAGGTTCAACAGCATTTATTGGATAAAGTGTGGCCAAAATTGAGAGTATTGGCTAGGTCATCGCCAACAGATAAATACACACTGGTAAAAGGTATAATTGACAGTAAAGTGAGTGATAGTCGTGAGGTAGTTGCAGTTACCGGTGACGGTACCAATGATGGTCCTGCATTGAAAAAAGCTGATGTTGGATTTGCCATGGTATTAAAAATAAATAATCATAAAATAAAATTTAAAATAATAATAATAGCTATATTTGTACATAACACATGACTATTAGTACTATTGTACTTATTAGTTGTAAACAATTTTTGTTACTTGTATGATTTGTAACGGTTTATAAATTGGTTATTTCAATTAAGTAAATGGGATTGATCTTAAATTCTTAACTATTATTTATTTTAATTTAATATAATTACATTATTATAAATTATTTATGCATAAATTATATAAATATAGTGTTAAAAATATTCATGTCTGTGTCATTTTGACATAAATAAATCATAAAATTTTTGTCTGTAAGTGTAATTAATATTTGATTTACATTAAAAGTTTTTAAATTTTCTTTAATTCTTATCATATGAGACTTGACATAGATAGAAAGCCACTTTCGCTTATCGTATTTGTTAAAATGTTTGGTTAAAAGTCAAGTATTAAAATTTGCATCGGAGAACAATCATTTTCGGGTCATATCTAAAGTCTGTTGTTCTTAATGATAACATAACTATTTACACCAGTGAAACACTATAATTTTGTGATATTTGTTTGAATACATTTATCTAAAAGTAATTTATGAATTCATGCCCATAAAAACCATTTCACATATTTTATATATCTAAAATATTTTCTTCAAAATAATAATTCACATTCCATATGACAATTCATACTTAAGAAAAGCCGTTCTTGTGTGACGTCCACTTATAAATGTTTAAAGGAAGTGTCATAAAGACAAAAAACGTTTAATTCCTATGTGATTTTTATAAACTTACATTCAAAATAAACTTTGGAAATACAATGAAGATGTATTTAGATTTTATTGCAAAATGCTTTTTTTAATTATAATATTGTTTAATGAATTCTAGTCATCCATACTATCTTGAATGTAATTAGTTACTGAATTAATTCTATTCCTAGATATATATTTTCATAATTAATAACTATTCACTATTGTTTAAATTGCATTATTTAATTAGACAATTTACCCAATTCTGAAATATAACTTACTAGGGTTTTTTACTAACTTAATGACACATATCTTATGTTTAAACGTCAATTAATAGAAATGAACAAATCATATAAGTAGTTTTTAAAGTATTGTATTCATTTTGAACAACTAAATAACATCAAAAATAAATACAAATTTGTTAATAGAATTACAAATTTTATAATAATTTTCATTGATTATTTTTATATGATTGTAATCACTTGCCTAATATACTCATGTGTTTGTTTTTGTAAATACAATAGGGTATTGCTGGAACAGATGTAGCTAAAGAAGCTTCAGATATTATTTTAACAGATGACAACTTCAGTAGTATTGTTAAAGCAGTAATGTGGGGTCGTAATGTGTACGACAGCATTGCTAAATTTTTACAGTTCCAGTTGACCGTAAATGTGGTGGCCGTTATTGTAGCATTTATAGGAGCATGTGCCGTCCAAGACAGTCCGCTAAAGGTAAGTGTAACGTCTAACACAATTGTAGTTACATTAGTCGGTTTTTTTCTGGAAGTTTATCACAAAGCTGGACTACTTGCCTGTGAATCTAACTAGAATTAATGAGTTAAAAGTAAATGCACAACAATTTATACTTATATATGAAATAGAACATTTCATCGATTATACTCTGCCAAATTGTATCATAAGAGTTACCTCGGGGGTGGGCTTCTGCACACTATGGAGGTGACAATGGATGTGGCTAGTGCGCGTCGAGTGCCTTGGCCTCATGCGCGTCATTTCATTATTCCAACAACCACCAACCTTGTATTTTGCTAAGATTAACATGATAAAGCGATTTTACGGTTGTAGTCGATGATCGAAAACGAAAGCTAGCTACGATAGCTGATTGATCTAGGGGTGTGGTCTGACCGAACCGGACAAAAATCAGTCGCTACCTGAGGTTAGTCTTATATAAGATAGAGCATAAACAACAGTTTAAATATAACTGTTATTTAAACGATAAAATATCAATAGTCTCATGATGTCTCAAAAGTTGCTGAGATGACTCGTATTTTAAACATATTTTGTCTTGTATTTAACTAAAAAATAAATATAAAAAACTGTGCACTTGTGTTACATTATTTTATCACATATGAATGTTTTTAAATCCGTTAACGTTGGGCTGTTATTAATTATTAATATTTTACAAAAAAAAAAACTAAATGTATAACCTAATCTGCTTTAAACATTGTTTGTTGACGTTGAATTTTGTTGATACACTTATGTAGGCTGTTCAAATGTTATGGGTGAACTTGATTATGGACACGTTGGCCTCATTGGCGTTGGCTACGGAGTTGCCCACTGCCGACTTGCTGTTGCGGAAACCGTACGGCCGCACGAAGCCTCTGATATCGCGCACCATGATGAAGAACATCATCGGCCAGGCCGTTTACCAACTGACGGTCATTTTTGCATTGTTGTTTGTCGGTGACAAGATGTTGGACATACCGACCGGCCGTGGAGCAGAATTCGGTTCGGAGCCCACACAACATTTCACTGTTATCTTCAACACGTTCGTCATGATGACACTGTTCAACGAGATCAATGCGCGTAAAATCCATGGCCAGCGCAACGTGTTCCAGGGATTCTTCACCAACCCAATATTCTACAGCATATGGATTGGCACCGTGCTGTCACAAGTGTTCATCATCCAGTACGGCAAGGACGCGTTCAGCACCAAGAGCCTCACGCTAGAGCAGTGGATGTGGTGCTTGTTGTTCGGGTTCGGCACCCTGCTGTGGGGTCAGATAGTCACCACCGTGCCTACCCGAAAAATCCCGAAACTTCTGTCGTAAGTAGAAGCTCGTACACGCCGGGCTGGCCGTGACAGTCTTAGGATGTCACCCCTCAGGAGCACGTCAACAATATAATATTGTGATGATAATTAATATAAGCAATGTTTGATGCTATACTAGCTAGGATATAATCTCGGTTCGGATCGTCCATGATGCCGTCGTAGTTAAAAGGAATATTTTTCATCTCGGAATGAATTCGTCGTACTCGATCTATTATTATTAGATTATAAAATATTGACCTTTCGATTAACTTTACGACCTCAGGTCGAACAATTTTAGAGTTTGCTATTTTTGTACGACGTTGTTCGTATATTAATAGTAATAATTGAGATCTTTCGACTTGCAACAGATTTCATATCTGGACGAACCTACATAATTTCATAACCCTGGATCAGTTGTCGATAAGTGCATTTGACCTTTCCCACTCTCAGTAGTATAAAAAGCATAAACAAATTAACGCCCTAATTATTATATTGTTGTAGCATTATTATATCGATTGCGAGATGAATCGCACATATTAACCACCCTGTCGCCTTGTGATTTTTGTCATTCGCAGATGGGGACGCGGACATCCAGAGGAGTACACCAACGCTATTAACCTAGGTGAAGAGAACAGATACGATCCCGATTCTGGGCAAAAGCCGCGGGCCGGCCAGATCCTGTGGATCCGCGGACTGACCAGGCTACAGACTCAGGTTAGAGCATCATTGGCTGCATCACTAATTGCCGCCAAAATAGGGTGGATAAATGTTGATTTTTTTTTGTCTTTTGTTCACGTCGTTTTTTCTTGTTGTCAGTGTCCATTCTTATACTTTAAATCGTCCTTAATTTTTGTTTTTATAGATTATTTTATTTCTTCTTGCCGATCGATATACGTTACATTTATTTTTTTTAAATTAATGTCTTATCGTCGTATCTTTATTAGTTATTTCGCGTATATCTTCACTGCAGTTTGACCGTATTATATATTTTAATATAATACGATACATTCTTCAGGAATACGACAATTTTTTCTTTTCGTCGTTTGTTGTTCGTTTTTCTAAAATTTGTGTGCAAGTTATTTTTACATACATCGCTCTTTCAGTCATATATTGTTACTATATGCTCTGTCTCACTATCAATTTTGCCATTTTTCTCTCTTCTCTCTTAGCTAGTATACTATATTCAGTTTTATAGTTTTGTTTTTAATTTATTTTTATTTATTTTTCTACCGTGATTCGCATAACGTTACTGAAATGTAACATAATGGTATGCGTATACCTATATATTATTATATACATTTTTATGATGATGCATTTTCTTTATTGCGTTTTACATGACACATGTTATGTTTTAAACTATTAACGAATTATTAATTAGGACAACGTAAAGGGGTGTTACAAGTGATTAAACCCTACTGAGGGTCGTAAGATTACTTTATACTAATATTTATACTCATCAGTCATCATATATTTCTAATATATGTGTGTATGTTATATTGTATAACATCATATACAAACAAGCAAAAATATAGAATAATAATGATAATCAAAAATGACATCAATGATATCCGTGAACATCGTCAATATTTTTTTTATTTTATAACGTTGAATTTTTAGCATGGTCAATAATTGACCACGGAATAGTATAATAGGAAAGTGTAAGTAGCATTGGCCATTGCATAGGTACCTATAAACCATTATATTTTTATTTTATACACACACCTCGCCCGAATATAATATATTAAATCATATTCGTTACAATAATATAATATCTGTGACGACTGAACAACATGATAATTTTGTTGTACATTCGTAAACGCCCTCCTATACACTACGAGGAAAGTTGTAAGTATAACTTAATAATTTTGCACGTAATTATTGTATTGACAACGGTTTTTCATTTATTGGGGCGAATTTTCTATACATACATATATGCGTGTCATTACAGCCATGAGTGATGGGTCCATTTTTATGTTTCTAGTGGTTTTCATCGGTAGGCACCCTATATACTTATTCTAGTAATTCCTAAGTCCATCCAATCGATTATATGTTAATGAAACATAGAAAAATTATTATGTGATATAGATTTAGTTGTTTCGGTCTTACACGAAAACATTGGTGTGTAAATAACACGTTTTTCTCTCAATCAGTTGAAAACGCGAGTAATTCTCCTGCCCATCAATAACCGAGCGAGCGAGCCAGCTGAAACCTACCAATACTCCCTTCCTTAGAAGTTATTCGGAAAAACTTTATAACTGATGTGTTGTAAAACAATTAGACAAAGCTCGTCAGTGTTATTAGTTCTGTTATCGTTTTATTTTTTCAAATAATCAGCGAATACTATATGCTACATAATAGTAGGTATATATAATATTATACATATTATTAATGAGTGTATGCATTTTATGTGCTAGTTTTCTTTTGTTTATTTTTGCTTTCACTAAAACGATTCATTATATTAAATACAGTAAGTTCCGCTTTATGTGATCACATTGGTGCAGATAATTTTTGTTCTATTAAACCGATATATTTTTTTAAGTTATCTTTTTACTTAGTTGATTGCAATTGAGTAATTTATAATAGTATTGACTCATCTTATTTGCTCAACGGTAATTTATTTTCTATATTGACTTTAAGTTTAAGCACGTACATATGAGTATTTATTTAATATTTATATCTTATGGTGAAATTAAATAGTGGTACCTGTAATTTTTAAAACAACCGAAAAATATCTGTGTCACATTAAATTGGCATATTTCATAATTAATTATTATGTTATGTTATTTTGATTATAATGCTCTATTTTAAAAGTCATACAAGCCATACATTTCTGATTCAAATATCTAGTTCACAGTAATTCTAATAAATTATCATTTACAAACATATATTTTGGCTAAGGTTTTTCTTTTTTAATCCCAATAATCGATTCTACAAACCAGTGATCACTTAAAACGAAACTCACTGTATATTACACATTTTCATTACCATTATTACCCACTTAATTATTTATTGTAGGATCTAGTAGAATTTACATAGATATCTAATAGTAGATAGTCCGTGTTTTAATTACTAACAATATTTTTGGTATTTACACGTTTATGAAGTTAAAAATAGATATATTATCTTTTAATTTAAGGTGGTAGAAAGTTAAAAGTTCATGGCGCGAAGTAAATTTTGAGTTTTTAAAATAATTAGTAATTGTATACATCAACGCATAGGCGCATATATAAGTGGTTTCATTGTTTTCATCATACCTACTTAGCTTTCGAACTTAAGAAACCTTAGCTTGACGAGTTCGGTAGTAGATATAATCTAACTTATGCCGTGTTCCCGATTTGGCAATAATTCTGTCGCTGATCAGCCTCCTCGCCACCCCTATATACCCTCAACACCCTTCAATAACATATCTCTGGATTAAAATACATGGATTAAATAATAATAATAATAAAAAAAAAGTATATAGACTTATATCGTAATTATTAATTTATTGAAAAAAAAAAAATAAAAAGTTATTGTACACATCACCTAAAACAAGATAAAAACACACTTCGCATGACACGCGTGTTGTGTTTGTGTGTTTGCAGCTGCGTGTCATTCGGGCTTTCAAGTCCACACTAGAAGACCTGGAAGAACGGCGTTCCATACATAGTTTCCGCACCACTACCAGCTCTCGGGGCCGTCCTTTGTCCGACAACATCACGTACATAGACGAGGAACACAACCACTACCACCAAGCTGCCCCTCCTACTAACAACAAGACACCACTCAGTGAGGGATAAAAAAAAAAAAACAAAATAATATACATAATAACGAATTGTCCTACAACGGTCGTGTGAACGTCACGTTTAAAAAGGAAAAAAAATATCGAAAAAAAAAACAACAAAAACAAACAAACAAACGAGCAATTTCATAATAATTTATTTATTTACATATATTATTATAAATATAATATAATATATGTGTAGTATACATTATATAACGATAATTATTATTGTCATCGTTATTTTTTATCTAACTATACATAATATATATATTTATTTTTATTTTTACTAACGTCACATTTTTTATCGACTTATTATTATTATTATTATTATTATTATTATTATTATTATTATACTTACGTACAAATTATATGAATTTTCGAGCTTGGGTATATTTTGTTTTCATTCTTTTTCTGGTATAAAACATTTTTTTTTTTTTTTTTATAAACAAACTGGGTGGTTTAAATCCTATATATATATTACATAATATTCTCTCAATGTCTCTCACTTTCTATCTCTATCTCTATCTCTATTTCTCTCTCTCTCTCTCTCTCTTTTTGCATTTGCGCGTGCCTCCCCACCGACTGCAGTGCGTCTGCCTGTCAACTCGGGAATTTGTACGCGGTATCAGCTGAGCATCGTTTAAGGCTTATTTCGTATACGCACGGACTGTGCTTGAATCTTGATGGCTATATACTTTGTGATATAGATGGGCATCGCGTGAAAACGTTGACCGACGTAATACTGTTCGATTATATTTTGAATGCATGAGTTGTCAGGTTATAGTTTACTGTTTGCATAGACATATACAACAACTATAGTTAGCCGGCTATACGATATCATTAAAGTTTGCGGCTACAGGGAAATGTTTACAAAATATTACAACTGATAACAGATTAAAATAACGGTTTAATTTTTGATCTAAGGATTTAATATAGATTATGTAGTCTTATCAAATGCCTTGTAAACATTGCCCGGTAGGCATATAGTTAACCATATGGTTGCCGACTTTAACGCTTTGATTAATACAAGACGTAGTCGACCATCTATAGTTGTTACATATGTCTAATGCTGAGGTGCATACAAAATGTATTAATTTAACGTCTCATTAAAATTAAATAGACTAATTATGGGCCACTAAATCATGTTTAATTGCCCATTAGGTCATTATTGATTCATTAAATGTTCAATGATTGTTTATGCAACCCAGCATCAGACTGTCTGTTACGAAAAGACTGCTAAAATTGTGTTATCTTATATTGTTAAACACGTCCGCTTTCTAAATTTGACGATCCACGATACCTATTTAGTCATACATTAACACTAACAACCAATATTCTTATATCACATATTTAATAATAATATCATAATACCATACTACCTGTACTAACAAAAAAAAAAAAAAAAAAAAAATGGCAATCGGGTTTTACTAACACAATTCACAAATACCTACCATCACATCAGTATAATATGTGAGTAGGTTGCAAAGGCAAAATTATATCATATTATTACTATTAGTGTAATAACTACTTTTATATACATGTTATTATTTTGTTTATATTATTATTTAATAATGTGCCGTATATTTACTTAGGTAAATTCGCCTGCGCTAATATAGCTATTATCGTTTAATGTCTTATTACATACATTGTTTAATGTCTGGCTCTCTCGCTCACTCACTCTCTTTCACTCTGTCACTCTTATTTCTCTGTCTCCGTATGTCTATACCTTATTTATTATCTATTTACACACTATATATTATATACTTATAATCACAAACTTTTGCACACATTCGTGATTATGATACTTATATTATTATTATTATTATTATTATTATTATTGCTGTTGTTGTTATTGTTATTATCTTGCTCTTGCCAAATATTGGGCATTATACGTTAATACTTGCACACCAATACTAATAATGTATTATATATTATGAGTATTTTTATACTTGGGCCATAACGCGAGGTGTCAAAATAATCTCAATATACTGTGAAATATGCAGTGTAGCTTCGCAAGGAAAACAACGCCGATAATAATTATTCAAAACGGATATAGCTTGTCAAGGCGTGATTAGAATGACATCTAAAACGACACGCTTATCATGTTGCATACTGAATGTCACGATAATCATAATATTATACTTGTTAGGTATTTTTATTTTTTTAAATCTACCGCTGTTGGTTATTGCGTGTCTCTCTTGTGGGATAAAGATTTTATTTTTTAAACTCTGGTATATATGGATATTGGATGAAAAACGGATTACTCGTGTAATATCTACAACCGGCTTGCACATACAATAATCTCATAACTTCAGCTTAATCTTTAGATTGTATTTTAATGCTGACGGCGATCACGTTGGTACTTGTGGCTGCTTGGGGTTTCGACTTTGTGTATTGTCTGTATACGACGTTTTTGGAAATAGGGCTTTTTTTTTTTATTCATTGGTGATGCGGCGGTAATATTTATTTGGTTTGGTATGCGTTTACGCGCACTTGATGGTTATCTTCATTATTTCTATTGCACTTTTTCAACCTATATGCTATATTCATTTCATTCATGCTCACGATATTCTTAAACATATTATATAATATATACTGCTAGTTTTAACATTGATCATTTATCATTATGATGATATGTGTGTGGTATGCAGAGAATGAAATTGTAATTATTTTGGATCTAAATTGAAACATTTAATATTATGTTTTTATTCCTAACAGGATAATAATCAGTCAAATTATAATAATATATAATTATTATGATAATCTTAACATTATTAATGCAATGGTAGAAAAAACATATTTAACGTGGTTTTGATGAAAATTATTCGTTAATCTAATACAATTAATATTAAACGTTAAAGGTGATAGGCGGTGAATTGCAAGAACGTTTGATTCCGGTCCCATACAGCAAGAGCTCCACTGACCAAGCTGTAAGCCGCTTTCTTCCTTAAACTGATTTTGTTTTATTTTCTTGTTTTCATTTGGTTTGTTTGATATTACTATTTTTGGTCTGCTATTACTTTTTCTACTAATGCTACTACTACTACTACTACTACTATTACTACTACTACTACTACTACTACTACTATTACTACTACTACTACTACTACTACTACTACTACTACTACTACTACTACTACTACTACTACTACTACTACTACTACTACTACTACTACTACTACTACTACTACTACTACTACTACTACTACTACTACTACTACTACCACCATCGCCACTACGAATAATGTTTTATGCCATGTTTGGCATATTTGTCTTCGTCGATTTTGTTGTTGAAATATTTGTACTATAGTAAAGTAAGAGTAACGCGGCCATGATTGTACAGGGTGAATATAAGCTAAAAACTTAACATGTTTGTTGTATCTCTGTAACTATGGAAACCTATTGAAATGTATATATTTACTACCTGCCAGATAATTGCAATTTTGTATTTTATAAGGGTGACATAATATTATTATGAATTTATAACAATGTATACCATTTATACGCAAGATCAGACTGGTTCATAACGCTGTATGTCTGTATTGGAGGGTTTATGTGCCAAATGGTTGTTATATACATCAAAATGTAAAAGTAAATGTATGTACTAACTCATCCGGGCGTATTATCCATTTGTATAATTGTCACTAATAAAGTAGTAATTATAATACAAGCGCATACTAATCAAATATTAAAGACAGCCTACGAAGTTCCGGGAGTTCAGAGTTGATGCATGCGTTTAATAATTTAATAATTAATATGTTTCTGTCGATATTATTACATTAACTTAAGTATTATAAGGCTGGCGTGTGAGTGCTCGTGTGTGTGTGTGTGTGTGCGTGAAAAAGAGTTGATTTATATTTTGTCTGGTATTTTGTGTGCAATCTTGGTCGTGTTCTCACTCCACAGTAGACGGGTCAATTGATTAACCCCCTGATATTTAAATTAATTAAAAAAAAAAAAAAAAATTACTTAAAAAAAACTTTAATTATATTTATGGTAATTTAGTAATGGTGTATTCGAACGTCCATTAAAAACGTAAAATTAATCTAAAATCAATTTTCACTATCAAATATTTTCTATGAAATCTTTACTTGCTAATGCCACATGCACTGATTTGTTCTTACTGAAACTGTCGTGCGCGAAATCAAAAATGTACCATCTGCAAGATCAAAACTGAACGTGGACTTGGCAACGATTAACGCGCATGTGCTTTAATGCACCTGCTATAATATTGTCTGTAACCTTTCGATGGGTTTTCGAGATTTTCATTTTAATGTTAATACCTACATTTGATTTGCTTTTCAAATTACGATTTCAAAGGCAGTCCGCGGGTTTGGTTGCACATGCGTGTGTCCAATATTCGCATTGTGTCGCGCACACGACAGATGATCGGGAAACTCAAGTCAGGAGTGTGTTGGCATGTGTATACTCATAATCTTGTTTTAAATACCCGAAAATTGAAAACTTACCAATAATGTCCTATCTCTGATCTATTTGAGTACAATACAATATGTTGATGATTACGACCATTGAAATAAGTAATAGTGGTAGTGGTAGTAGTAGTAGTAATAGTATAGTAGTTGTATAGTAGTCGAGAAAAAGTAATACAAATATAAAATGTAATCATAGAATATATATATATATATATATATACATATCTGTTTTCTATGATTGTAAAATATATAGTACAGTTATTATGCGTATAACAATAATGACTATATTATATACTAATGCTGCTGCTACTGCTGACCCGATCCTTGATCCTCTTTAGATTTATTTTTAAAGTTTTATTTTTGCACGGTGTGTTGTTTTTGTTTTTTTCTATATACAGCTTTTGGTATCGGTTATTGTCATTATTGTATTTGATAAGTGGCTTGCTCGGCTTTTTTATTTGTATACTCTATATATTTACTAAATTCTTATTTCCCCACACACACTTTACGTCGGAGACAATGAATCGTCTATTTCTTTCGTTCTATAAATGCAATTTTTATACGTTGTCAATCGCCGTCACGTTAAAGTGTGTGTGTGGGAGTTGTGTGTGCGTGTGTGTATGTGCGTGTATGCGTGTGCGTTTCTGCCTTTAATATCTTCTTTACATATTATTATTACCTATATAATACATAATATATATTTATTATTCAACAAAATAATATACAATTATTTTCGTTATTATTATTATTATTATTAAATCGAAATATATATAGTAGTAGTGTTCAGGTATATATAACGCGAAAGCGCGTACGCGCGCGTGTGTGTGATGATATATATATATATGTATATACATATATTTATTGATGGTAATGTGATAGGAATTGAACGACGTTTTCGTCGTCGTCGTTTTGCGTTATACACATGCAATTATTATGGTTTTATATTTCATGTAATGACTATAATATATAAAATAAATTTACACATATTATTGTTTGGTACAATGTTCTGGGTTACGATATAAATATAATAATTAAAAAAAAAAATCCGGATGCCGCAGTATTTAATGGGTATTGCAACAAACGCCACCCGCACTTGAGGTAAGGGTATATATTAGTAAATCTAATATATATATATATATAGTATATGTGTAATGATTAAATTTTGTAATTATTATCGCTGGTGTCGCCGCTTAATATTACCTACTCAAAATTACTTAACACAATAATTTATTTTGTAATATATTCCATTTAAGGAATCGGCCACTTCGTTAATAATAATAATAATAATAATACATACTGTTATATACCATTATTAATTAGATACGTTTAATAATAATAATAATAATAATAATAACGTTGTTTGGATTTTGATTTTTGTTCGGTGTTTATGTGTGTGTAAGTTTTGCGTGTGTGCGTGTGTGTGTTTAAGTTTGTGCGCGTGTTTGTATGATGTATGGGTGTGGATTTTTTTTTTTTTTAAGATTACACGCGTGATTTATTTCATGCTTTCATATAATAATTATTGTACTTTCAATACTGATCAATATATACGTAATGTTTTACAATTGGCTGCTCGATTTTGAGGTTTCCTCGAGGGACTTTTTTTTTTCAGTGGAAAGCAAATTTCACTGCCGCTTATGCGATGAGTAATGCGAATAATGTGTGTGGATAATTTTTTTACATATATATTATATATATTGATTTTTTTCTTTTGGTTTGCACTTAATTTTTTTTTCGATTACGTTGGATTTAAAATATTGTAACGCACACGTATTTCTTTTCAGAGAATGTGGCAAGGTCAAATGGTTTGACCGGTTGTTGTTGTTCGTCTCGGACACAAGGCACCACACACACGTTAATCGATAAATACCGCGATATTATTATTATTATTATTATTATTTAAATGTAAAATTATTATTATAATTAATTTTATAATACACAATAATAGACGCGAAACATCTCTCTTGAAACTCAAACGCGAATAATATTATTATTATTATTATTATTATTATTATTATTATACTTTACATTTATTGATTATTGTTAATATTTTTTTCACTCGGTCTAAAGCCGCCGCTGTTGGTGGTTTTTGTTGTTCTTGTTCTTCTTGTTCTTGTTATACTTGTAATAGTAGTTACGTATGGTTATTATTAATATTATTATGTCATCATCGTTATTGCGTTGATAGTATCACAGCGAATTTTAACTACCCTTCTTTGACGACGTCTTTAATTTTAGTAGTGTTTTTGCTGCAACGTCGTCAGAAAAAAAAATTGTGCATTTCTTTCGATTGCTCTTCTTATTCTTCATATTTTTACACGCAAGGATGCGTTTGATTAATGTTTTTTATTCTTGAAATTTCCAAACTGTCGTTTAATACAACACACCATTAAATAATATGACAATCGCGATCGGTAGCAAAATATAATGTTAGACCTCTTTAACTTTTTAGTAGACATACTCCGTGATTGTAATATTATATTCGCCAGCGCGTAGGAGCGAATAATAGCGAATTATTTAAACATGATTCGCGTCACCACTATATCTCGCCGAAGAGATGAAAATATATTGACAAAATCTGAGGTTATTTGCTTATCTAATTACGTGCACTTCAGTTTGTTTCGGTGCAACGATCGGACCAAGTATACAGCTTACTGTAGGTACTCGCCTTAAATTAATTTCGAAAGTTCTGGTCAAATCTCATTAGATTTAAAATCATCCTCTATACTTAACCAAGACTTTAAGAAGACTATGCACGTCGATGTGCACGTATATTGCTTATACGAGTATATTGTAAGTATGATAATATGCAATTCTGGAATTTTCTGCGTCGTAAGCCATCGTTTACTTGTTCGAATACCGTAACTATATGTATTATGTTAGGCCGACTCGTAAGGATACATCATGACAATATTTCTGTTCTGATATTCTAATAATGATACCGTTCGTTTCCCTATCAGTAGATGTAATGATAATCGTGAACCATTTGACCAATCGTGTGCCACTATTATAGACATACTTAACAAAGCAATACACCATAATATAGTTTTACTATTCGATGTTTTTATTCTATTATGCGTATATATCTTAAACATACTAAGCTGCAATTGACATTATCGGCAGAATTCGATTTAATGAACATTGTAATTCCAACTATTTCTAGATGTTAAAAATATTTAATTGGTGTAAGTTGTTGTAACTAACGTGGGCTCAAATCCATTTAACTATTATTTTAATTATAATAAAAAATTAATATATACTTAACTAACGCTTTATTAATTATATTAATAACAAATGTTTTAAAAATTAAGAGATTATAATATGTTCTCGCTGCCAACAAATATTATTAATTATAACATTGATTATAATTACTTATAGTGGTGAGGAAGGGGAATAAATGGCTGTTTAGATTTTATGTACAATTTACTATTACTTATCTTCAAATGATAGTATTTACTATACTTATTATTATTATTATTATTATTAATTATTATTAATTATTATTATTATTATTATTATTATTATTACTTTATATTATATTATTATTGAATAGTTTTTATTGTTTGTCGATCTAGTCACCACCGCAGAGCATTATATAGTACTCTTCTTCTTTATTTAGTGTTTACTTATACCAATTTTCAAATTAATTATAATTATATAGTGTAGATAAACGCTTGCTATTATATAATATAGTTGATTATTATATTATAGGTGGATTTCGTGAATAATTAATGAAACCATGTTTTTGTTTTATATTGAAAAAATAAAAGTGCACAGCGATATTATTATCGTTAAGTTTATTTAAATGATATTATTTTAAATTTATATACGGTTTGATATTACAATACATTTATATAATATATAAATCAACAATTTATTGGTATATCAACAACAAATGGATACAGACGAAATGAAGTGTGTCACAAACGGAAAATACACATAATTTAAAACTGCAAGAGTAGCGTCAACTGCAATGAGTGTCGGAGGAAATGTCCGTCGCATGTATTAAAAACGGCAACTATATTACACGTATACACTCCCAAGTATGTTAAAAACAGTTAAATGTGTTTTGTTTCTATTTAGTTTACAGCAGCTCACTTACTTGTAATACTTTAAAATACGGTACCTAGTAATTTAGTTTATCTTTAATATTTTTTTTTTTAATTTTATTGTGGACCTATTTTTTAGCCAAAGGCCGTGAAAATTAAAATAGTTACCACATTGAATTCTTTATTGAGTTTATTTATAAATGTTACAATTTGCATTAACCAATATTCTTATGTTTTTTTTCACACAGAAAACAACAATAGGACAAAGTATTTTTTTATTGCATTTATTTATTTTAACATCCATCATCGTTGTGGTTATATTATTTGTATGTCGTATATATGAGCGTGTGAGACGGCGGTTAATTGTTATAAGTGTTTTTTAACATAATAATGAATACTGTTTAGTCATATTTTGTTTGTGTGCGTGTTTCAGGTTACTTATTACAATAATAATAATTATTAATTCGCTTAACGCGTGTGTATACATGTCACGCATTGTTTATTTTGATTTAAAATTTAAATATAAACTCATCTATGTGTTTATTATTAATGACCAAATTATTTTGTTGCAACACAGACAAAATATTAAAATACTCGATGCTTTAATGCCCGTTTCACATGGATGCGTACAATACGTGCGCGTTTTGGTTCGTTTTTTAAGTTCAAACGAGCCACTCCGTTTCCTCGCCGGAGTGACGCGTAAAGATCTTATTATCTAATTATGCTTCTACAACTTCTAATTATTTTAATAAATTGACATAATTTGCGAGCGAATGATTATAAAATAGCTGCTAACCTAATATTAAAATCGCTAGACGCCTCGATTTATTTCATATATTTTTTAGGTAATTATCTGTATCAGATGAATGCCATAAGTCTGAGTAAAAACAATATTTGATTATATTACCTATCTTACTATCTACTATATAATACTATAACCACCGGAGGTTTTATTGGTCAAAGATTAATTACTAAAACAACACACGCGCGCATTTATCATATTATATTATATTACGGAACATTACTGCACGATAATAATTGTAAAATAAAATAGGTACCTATTAAATTGTTCTATACAAAACAATTAAATTATTTAGTCGTTTTTTGTTGTTTTTATTTAAACAAAATCATGAAACATAAGAATACTTATTGTGTTGTCATACATTTTGTTTTCTCATATTTTCGTGCATGCAAATATTACATCATCAATCATCATCATATAATATATTATATATATACATACAATGTATATAATATATGTTTCATGTATACACACTATCCAATCGCCGCCGCAGCAGCACTAGAATATTTTGTTATTGTAGTAGATGTATTTAAACTTTCGTGTTTTTTCTTTTGAGAGTAATATTATAATAATAATATACTTATTGGTAGTGCTCATTTGATATTTTTTTAACCATACCGTAATTTGTTTTCTTCCCTCCCCCGCTTATTCTATACATCGTAGTGGTTGTTTTTTCTTTATATCAAACGATTATTATTACAAATCCCGTCGCTGTTTTACCTGTCGTTGTTCGATTTCCATTATTATATTGATCCATTCTGTATATTATTTGGGCTAAAAAAACGTAATATCCGATTATTACCAATATTGCATTACAACAATATATAACAGTTATTCGTATAATAAATATTAATATTATACACTATTGAAATATTAATTAATTAAATCTCCGTTGATGTGTTCTAGTTGCTCATATTTTTTATAGCAATATAAATAATAATCCTATCAAATTTACAGAGTAGTATAATATTGAGTGAAAAGCTTTGTTTTTTATTTTATCAAGCGTATACTTTTCGATCCATATCTTTCGTTGTATTTGGTGTGTAATTGGTTTCGGCAATTTTTTTTTAATAAGTAATTTATTGTAACAAAACCGATGATAATAGTAGTATATATTATATAGAGTTGTTTTATACTGATATATATATATATATATGTGTGTGTGTGTGTGTGTGTGTGTGTATGTATGTATGTATTAATTTGTCATAAACAAACTTTTATGCTCAGTTGTCTTTATTGATAATACTTTTCTTCTTAATATTTTCGCAACTTTATTGTATTTAAATGATCGTATTTTTTTATTAATTATATTTCAAAGATATAATATTGATCAAAAATTCTGTGTTTGGTGGTATATTGTTACCCTATTATTTTTAATCTTTTTTTGTTGCTCTGATTTTACGGTGTTGCTGCTGCTATTGATGCCTCAAATTTTACTTTTATTATATTATAGTATTATTACTATTATACTTGTTAATATTCTTTATTATATTTTCACTGTCGCTATACGTGTATATAATATGTATATGTATAATATATTATATACTACTAGGCAATTTGTCGTTGTTTTTATTTCTTCTACTTTATAATATATAGATACTTATTACTTTATTAGTTATTACTAAAAGAAACGGTTTTTTGATTTTTTAAATTCCTTGGTCGTTTTTTTTTTTGCATACGAACCTATAGGGACGTTTTATACGTAAATCGCTGATTTGAAAAAAAAGATAAGGATAGTTGTAGTAGGTATATAATATAGTATAATGTGCGGACGAGCGTAGTGATGGGTGAGTGTGGTATGTGTGCGCATGTGTAATGTGTAGTATGTGAATATTGTATTTATTAAACATTAAAACTTATGACTTATATTTTAACTTATCCATTATTTTATTAATATTATTATTATTTTAATATAAATTATATACATGTATTTATTACAATCATAGACACTCGACAATATTACCCATTATAATTATTTTCAAATTCATTAAATTCATTTCGATACGTCACCACCGCGTGTCTTGTATAAAATTACATAATTTCATCGATACTCCCGTACTACAGATCACTGCAGTATACATATACCATACATGCATACGTGCCATATACTTGCAGGGTGCAACAGTATCAATGTGCTGTATATAATATTATGTTACACGTCATAATATTATGACGATATCATAATATTATTATCGTGCCCATACATGTTATACGCGCCTGCCAGTGATCTAATGGTAACAGAAGTGACTGTCTATACGATGATACGGTTTAGTGTGTTTCCGCTTATTGTAATATGATTTTGTCGATATAACAGGTCATAATGATATTATAACGATGCTCTATAAAAAAAAAATTAAAACATAACTTGGGTGTTGTTGTTATTCAATGCATTTTCATTTGTGCACAACACAAAATAAAACACGTATATTATGGTGGTGATGCTGCTCTAAACTGAGTCTCAGCTGCTGTTGCTCTGCCCTCCCGTTTTTTTCACGCATAGTGTTGTTTATTACCATATCAATAATAAAATAACACTATGCATTGTTTTTTCTATTCTTGTTCACTTTCAATAATAATTTACACAAATCCAATTTTTTTTTTTTGTGGCGATTATTGATTTTGTTCAAAGGTGGCCGTGAAGAATAAAAAATTACAAGTTTGAACAAGACAACCGCCGACTCTACACACGCGCTCGACGTCACCGCAGGATTCCGTACATACCGATAAAACCGCGATCGCGCGCCCGCATGTGTGTGTGTGTATCCCGCAGTAGCTAACGCCCATGTACACACGTCCGTGCTGTGGCTGCTGCTTTTTTACTACAGTATAACAATACAATAGGTGTGATCGTCTAATTTTAACATAATTAATTATGATAACATTTTAATTAAGGTCATTATTATTATTATTATTACTATGATTACTATTATTTGTCTAGTTTTGTAGTAGGTAAAAAAATCGTTCTCTTTCCTCGGCGACAATATTTATTATTAATTTATTATTATAACTGTTGTACCATATAATACATAATATAATTATTATTATTATTATTATTAATAGACTTAAAGACGATTAGTTTGTGCGCGTGTATAGTGAAGTTGAGTGCAAAAAATCAGCAGAGAACTTGATATTTATATTTGATGTACAAATATAGGTATAATATGCAATATTATTATAATATATTATGTTATATCATATTATAGTGTCACGTGTTCTCGTCGATGATGTTTTTTTCTCATTATTTTGTCGTCGTCGCAGTTATTATTATCATCATTATTATTATTATTATTGTTACATGTAACGTCATTACAATCATTATTCTCGTATATTATTATTATAATATATATATTATATTTAATGCGCGTAGATGCTATGTTTATTGAATATATTAAATTTATTGTGTTAAATATAATATGATACGATTAGGATATAATATTATTATTATTATTATTATAATTATGTATAATTCAAAATAGGTATTACTGTATTAGTATAGTAAGGCAAGTATGCGTGTATTTCTACGACTTGTACAAATACCCGATGTGCGCGTAAATTATAAAGTTTAAATACGATTTTTGCTCATCGTCATCAGTCAGTCGTTCGATACGTCATTATCTCGTAATTAATGAAAGCATTTTTCATTATTATTAAATTTTTTTTTTAGAACCGTTACGAATATTGTTATTTAGTATTACTAATTTATAACATAGTTTGTACGTATACGTATAATATATTATATTTATATAGTCTTTAGTGTTATAATAGTATCGTTGTTGTTGTTGAGAATATTGTTACCTATACCTATGAAGTAGGATAATATTTAATAATGTTGACGACGGTGTTTATTTTGTATAGTGTTGTTGCTGATGTTCAATACTTTTTTTAAAAAATTTAATTTACACGTCACACATTTACAAGACTCATATTTTTATTATAAACATTATTGCGATTACTATATTAAAATAATTATAGTATGTAAAACTATATAGAAACAAATAATTTTTTATTTTATTTTAAACAATTGTGCTGTTGACGGTATAAAAGGACCATTCCGAAAAATAATATAACCTAACATAATTCAAAAACACCGCATTCTCAATTAATATTTTTAAATAATATTATATCATTGAATTACCAACAACGAACACAATATGCACCACAGACGTTTCCTTTCAACGTTATTATAATAATATAATATTAATTATTTGGGCCCCCCTCCCCTCCCTAGATCTGGTTAGGTCTAGATCCCTCCCTAGGCCTGCGACCTTTCACCGAACACGGCGATATGTCATCATTCATCATCGGGTCGACGCGTTCACTCGTCAGGCGTACGAAATAATACTATTTTTACAATATTTTAATATATTTTTTGTTCACGGCACACGGAGTGTACGATTAATTTCTTTTTCATAGACGCTGGAGTTCAGTGGTTCCACGTGTGGTGGGCGCGTACACAGGTAACACGCGTTCGGAGCCCCCTCCGCCCCCCTGACAACTGTGCGCTATAACCTCTACATAGGTATACTCGTTTACACTTGGACGCAGTCATACACCTTCACTGTGACGGTGTTTAAGGCATTTGTACGGTGGTGTCATTATGTCGAACGGTTTATATGACGTCATCGTTTCGCGTATGGCTTGGGTCCGAATGTCTCCAATCCCATCCACTGCCGACGACGTACGTATTACTGTACCCTTTCCCGACTGTGTGCTCACAGCGTATATTATACCAGAGATGAAGATTTCACACATGCGCGCGTATGATTGGTTTTTTCCCCTGAAACACTATTCTCAAAACCTATATATATATATACATACCATTCGCACTACTACTATCATCACTGTATATCACTGCTACTATACTATATTATGTATATATGTATGTATATACTATCATGTGTATCATTACTTTTACTATATTGTACTATATATACTGTTTACCTTTACCATTTATGTAACCCGTACTTAATATAATATTATTATAATATGTGTAGTTGTCGCTTTGAACTACTATTGCTTTTGTTGCATGAATAACACTTAACCGAGTATATACGTATTATATAATATTATGTGTACTTACGTAGTGGCCGCGGGGGGAAGATTTAAGTCGCCGAATTTTGCGTTGGTGCGTCGTGTCGTGTCGTATTTTGTGCAACACTATGCGATACGTCTTCATGTGTTTATTATACGTAAGGTGTATCTGGGGGGAAGGGGAGTTGACAAAATATTATTATTCGAATTGCTGAATCCTCCAGGTACACCCTTGCATATCGTGTTCACATTTGATGTCGTTTTTGCATGCTAATCAGTAATCACACACCCGGCTCCCCGTCAGTGTAATTTGTTAGGTATAATTACCTTCGTGTCCCTCGATCGTAATTTTATGCATACTACAATGATGACGTAACAGCGTACGTAATTGTCGACGTGCGAATATAAAACATAATATTATGTATACGATACACGCAGCGCGGGTGGCAACACGAACGATGTCGTAGTCCTCCCGCCGTGCAGGGCGCAAGTTTAGGTCGGTAGAAACTTTCTATTAGCGAAACCGTTGTGGCGATGGGTTATTAAGGGTGAAAAAAAATCAACGGGAAAATTTCTCACAAGTGTGGTGTAAGGAGTCGCCCCACCCCCACCCCGGGAGCATTGTTTGCAGCTATTTGTCCTGCCGGTTTTTGCCAGCGTGTTCCATCATCATCTTAATCATCGTCATCATTCGATGATGATTTACATATTATACATAAGTTTAACACACTAACTATATGCTCTGTCATCTGTTCATCCTCATCGTCATCATTATCGTCTCGTACATACTTGCGACATTATACATATATTTTATATCCATGTATGCTATATACACGCTAATATATATATTTATTATATAGCAGTATGTGTTGTATATATATATATATATATATATATTGTTCATATCACAGCAATGCGTGTTGCTCTAATCGACTCGCAATTGTTCGCAATTAGTTGTCATTACGATTGCCTACTGTTCATTATACAATTTAATTATATACTATACGTTTTACGCTCATAACATGTATTACATATTATATTATAATTATCACTATGATATCGTTATAGTGTATACAATAATATTATAGTATGTACCGCCGCTGCCGCTGCCAACGCCGCCGCCAATGCTGTTGTTGACTTTTGATTTATTTTTTTATTATAACTAACACTTTATGACATGATCATATACTACCCATCCATCATATATCATCTCGTAATCATCATCATCATCATCATCATAATCATTATCATCATTAATATCTATAATATAAAATTATAATTTTTGCACACCGCTGCATAGCCGTTGTACTATATACATAATATATGCGCATTATGTACATTATAACGATTACCATTATTATTACTCATATTATAATGTAGTGATGATGATTACAATTTATTAATTTTATACGTTTTGCGTGTACGCACACACCCGCCTTCAAGTCATATTGTTATTATATTTATTATATATAGGTACCCAGACATATTATGACATTATATTATCGTCGCGTATGTGTATATTATATAACCACAGTCTCGTTACATAATATAATGTATATAGTGGGTATTTTATATGGTATGTAATATAGTATACATATTAATTGTCACCGGTGCGCCGCGGATGTACAGGACGGATATCGTTCTCTCGACAACGGGGACCAGCCGACTTTGGGTTTTTTAAAGAAGGCGGCGCGTATCTCCGTTTCGACCGGCTGCCGCTTATTGCTGTTTTAATTTGGAATCCGGTAAATCCTCGAGAGAGACTACACCCACGTCCTGTATATACTGCACGCACTTCATCTAATCACCACAATGACATAATTATTTGTGCCTATACACATATAAAATAATATATAACATTATTATATTATATTATATTTGATCACACGCTGATTATTTCATTTTTTTTTTTGTTTATCTGCGTAGGCGCATTTATATATAATATATTTTATATATTATGTATAACATAATAATAAAGCTCGGTCGATTTTTATAGTTTGTTTGTTTTTTTTTTTTTTAGAATTTTTATTCTTTTAAACATTAATCATATAATTTTTACGCACACACGCGTAGAGCAAAACGTCGCGCGTCGTTATTCTATAATCGCATAATTTATTATATATAAATTTTTTTTTCTTTTATCATATTTATTATACAAAAAAAATATATTATACTCGGGGCTTTATGCCAGGTCCACGCGCAGTATAGAAAAGTCAAAATCCAAAACTCAACGGTACAAATTGTTTTCAAAAAACACAAATACTGTTCTGTTTTGATTTTGTGGAGTCGCCGTGTGGGCATCGATATTATGGGATAAATTACTTATTATCTTCACATGAAATAAAGTGCGCAAGTATACAAATAACGACGCTCGCGATAATTTTTTTGTTTTGGTTTATTTTTTGTTTTCTTACCACCGTTATAAAACGAAAAAACGTACACATGAATACAATTTATTACGTAGTAAATATATATATATATATATATATATATATATATATGTATATATATAAATGCTGTTTTTTACGACAATTTCCGCAGATACGAGTGGTTAACGCTTTCCGGCAGGGTCTGGACGCACGTTACGGCGAGTCGCTGGCCGAAGTGTTGCGCAAACAGCCGTGCTTCAGCAAGAGACTGTCTGCGGCGACTGGCGGCGGCGGCCATTCGTCGTCCAACATCGGCGGAGGCGGCGGCTCCGGCACCGGCACCGGCGGATCCATCGAATACGTCGACAGCGACAACGCCATCGGCGTCCCTCACATCGACGTCGAACGTCTGTCGTCGCACAGCCACACGGAAACGGCTGTGTAAATTATTATCATTATTATTATAATTTTACTTTTTTTTTTCGTCGCTCGAAAAACACGACATTTATACTTTATATTATACGACATGATAATATCGATTCGTTCGTTCCCCCCCCCCTCCCGCGGTGTCAAACCACACGAGCTTTTCGTCGTTTCTTGTAGTGAGTTTTTCGTTTTTCATTCACAGTCTGTGTATAGTATTATATTACACATTATACCGCCAAGCAGTTAACTATCGTTATCATTATTACTTTGTTTATCTTTCAATTTTTCTTTTTTTTAAAGACACATACTTGAGCGCCAGTTAACATTTTATTTTCATCGAAATAATTTTACAAGTCTAGCCCTTCCAGATCTTACCCCGTCGCGCGATGGACCACCTCCCCATAACTTCCTTCCGCTCCTCTCCTAAGTATTAATAGTAATAATAACAATAAACAAAAAGCATATTCCCCGAACCATGTACGCCAACTTACGTTGTTGTTTAATATTCATATAATGCGATAGTATATAATAATATGCGTGTTGTTATTCATTATAAATTATACGTATTGCTAATATTTTAATTTCAACTAAAAACTCGTTACGTGCCTTATACAAACAACAATAGTTTATAATGTTATTGAAATATTAAATGCATAACGTACACTTATTATTATATACACATTACATGTATTATATTATTATTATCGTCACGTTATATATTATATTTTCCACGCGTCGTCGAAACATTGGACCGGTGTGGGAGGGTTAGCTTATATCGCTCGTTGTATACATGATAGTTATGTATCGTGAGCAAAAATAATAAACAATTTAATTAAATCAAATAAATTATTTTACCATTCCTACTTATTCATCATCGTTTATGTTGTTTATTGTATTATTATTGTTGTATCGATCAAGCATTTGAGCTGTTCTCCCGTGCGTACATCGCAAAGTACAAATTATAAAAAAAAATCAATTTCCGTACGGTGATATAATTTTACTATTTTACTCCTTTTCCTCCCCATACCCTTCTTGACTCAATTCAATTCTATTATTATATATTACGATAAATGTGTTGTGTGTGTTCCCTTCGCTAATTCTCGTATATGGCATTACCTAAGCATCGTTAAAATAAATAAAATTAATAATAATAATAATAATATCAATAATAGCTGACTATGGAACACGATTTATATAATATACATAAGCGTGCGCAGGCCTTTTTTTCGGGGTATGCAGAAGGCTGCCACTTGCGCCCCCTGAAAGTTATTTTAAACATGTAAAATTCTTATAAAATATTATTTACACAATACACAAATATTAAAATTTCTCACTGTTTGATTAAAAACATTTTACTTATAACTCAAATTTAAATACAAAATAAGTAAAAGTAATAAAACTTAAAATAGTTAGAAACAGTTATATCATACAACTTGTACGAATAAACAAAAAAGTCAAGTCGATTTCCGACCCTCAAAGAGCTTCAAGGTATGCAACTGCATACCCTGCATACCTCCTGCGCACGCCTATGATAATATATATGCTGCCGCCGACGTTGCATTTGTCATAAATACATTTAAACGAGTACTAAACATTTTTTTATTGTCGACCCCTTGTAGAAACTTTCGAAATGTGTTCTCTTAAATACATAAATTATTACCTCCTACTACTACTATATTATATTGTTAATATACAATTTTATCGCATATATAATGTCGTGTACACGTATACATAATATTATATACCTAATAATACATTTATTTTGTTTGTAATAATATTTTAGACGTGTTTCGATCAAACATAAAATAAAAAAAATAAATAGTTTTGTAGTTTTAATTTAATTTTTTTTTTTTATACTTAACGTAATATTATTTGTTTTGTGTACATATATATAATAATACAGTTTTTTCTTTTCTTTTTTTTTTTTTCAAAATCATTTTAATTAATATTCGGTTAAAATAATATTATTACCTATGTTTTCGTTAAGCGTAATATGTATATATTAATACTTTTGATATGATATATTATTGTTATTTCACGTGTAGTTTATTTTATTAGCAACACGGAGTCGGAAACGAGCCATACGACGCTTTTCGTATTAATAAAAATTTTAAAAAAATACTCCAGAATGACTATGTAAATTGAATGTATAGGCGTGTATACAATAACATTACATAATGTACACTAATATTATATAATAGTAATAATTTTAACGGCGTCTCGTTTTAAATATAATATATAATACATTATATATGTATTTGTGTGTGTGTGTGTATATATACATTGTGTATGTATAGTGTTAAGTAGTAAATTTTGAAACTAACCGGCTCAATGTTTACCACATGGTTCTCATATTATATATATATTAATATTTAGATATAATGTATAGTTAGGTATATACTAGATACTTTACCCGCGTGCCATCGACGGTCCTATTATTTATTTATTTTTTGCGCTTATAAGGCCAACGAAACGAATAGCTTCGCCTTGGTGTGTGATATGGGGGTCTGGGAGGTAGTCATAAGAAAAAATAAACTTTTTAAGTTATGTACGATTGTAATATCATACACATTTGAATACATATTACACAATTCGGATACGGTTTATTCGTTGTCTTTCCGTGACTAATAATTATATGCCTTAGGGGTGTAGGAGGGGGTAGGGGGATGAGGTGTGGCAACGCTGGTGAACACATTTTATGGCGTCGCCAACACTGCCGCGTTAACGAAGAGAAAAAAATTGAAAAATTCATAGTCAAATCGTCAATTTTCGGTTTACAAATTCAAGAGTTAAGAAAAATCATTTGAAAAAAAACCAAAAAAAAAAAAACCTACTGCAATTATTATTACCATCAGTTTGTAGTGCCCGTCGATAATATGCCCATCACTTTATTATACAGTGCGTTTTCTCCAGAAAAATTACTTAAACCGATGACCGTCGATCGGGTCTAGGGGGTAAACTAAAATCATAATGTACAATATATTTAGATGTTACCGACCACCGACAGTGTTGAACAGATCTAGGTATACCGATGTTATATTATATTATACAATATACACACACACACAACGTCAATGTCTTACCCTCCGCCGCTGTTGTAGGTGCCATGTTAATTGTTTCGGGTCCGTTACTATATATATATATATACATAATATTACTTTATGCATTGTTAAAGCTGTAGATTAATTTGAATTATTAATTTTATTTATTTATTTTTTGTTTTCGCATATCGATGATAATATTACTGCTGGAACATTCTGGAGTATTGAGTTCGCCTTATTATACTTAAATACAATATTAATTACACGTATGATTTAAATAAATAATTAATTAATTTAATATCGTATATTATATAAGTAAATATTTATTATTATGCTGTAGCAACGTACTCGTTGGAAGCTACAATAAATATATGTTTAAGTGCGCCAAAATATATAATATGTACTTTGTAGACGGCCCAATGGATGTCAAAATGTCAAAATAAAATGCAATTTAAATTTTGTATTTAATTTTTTTTTTCTATAAATGATAATACAGTTCAAAATGTTAGATGTGTAGAAATTAAAAATGTTAAAATACATACATATTAATGTACAATATTATAATAATATAATATGTGTGTATATATACATATTACTTAATAAATACCTATACAATATATAAGTATTAAAGTATATATCTAGAAACACCTCGTAGCAGTGTAAGAAAACATTCGATCAACAATATATAAGCAACATTTCGTTATATACTAAAATAATCACAATTGTTGTTATTTATTGTCTTACCCATCACCATTAATCACAATAACAAAATTAATGTTATATAATTATTTTTAATCATATTACATTACAACGGCATACGTATAAATCATAATATAGCGTATAGGGACGTATTCAGGGGCCATGTCCCACCCCCTTGACCGTATATTCATATTTATTGATTATTAATATACATTTTCTCAAAAAGTAAACATGACCACAACTATATTTTTTTATCTACTGTGAAAATATACGAAAATCTTTCGTTAAATACATAATAATTTAGTTAACGGTTACATTATAAAAGGCTGAATTATTTATATGGCAAAATCGCATAAATTTCGAATGTCAATAGACAAAATGGCACAATAAATATTAAACGGAAATAGCTATTGAAGTCCAATACTGTTGGTCAAAAAAAATCCATAATTATGTTTAAAATTTATAAATTTTATTTAATGTATTTATCGTAGATTATTTTAATACTTAAGGATTAATATGATATAGTTATTGATGTTAAAATCAATACATTTTGACTATAAAAAGAACTAGTTATTTAAATTAATGGAACACCATGATTAAAAAGGGGTAAAGTAGGTAACCGCTCTGCTATACTTATATAGTAAGAGTCTGGTGTACGTACTTTGCCGTTGAAAAGTTCACTGTTATGGACGTAATAATTTAAATTCAATGATAAATCATATATCCGTCAAATTGGCACTGGCACTTAATGCTACAACTTCAAATCATAAATCAATATTTTACTACGAATTTGCTACCTATTTAGCATATTTTTGCCACAAGCCGGAAACAAACATTCCAGTGTTATCTACATGTAGCACCGGCACTTTGTTCAAACACTTCAAATATGTA
Source organism: Pentalonia nigronervosa (assembly GCA_014851325.1). Classification (NCBI taxonomy): domain Eukaryota; kingdom Metazoa; phylum Arthropoda; class Insecta; order Hemiptera; family Aphididae; genus Pentalonia; species Pentalonia nigronervosa. Next base: position 51,097 of record JACXSJ010000149.1, on the reverse strand, counting down.
TCAAAATATTGCTACGAATTTGCTACACTTTTCTACTCTATTTTTGAAATTTTCTACGGTCCGGTTTTTCCAGAATCGTGGAAAGTAGAATTTTTTTCATCACTAGTATTGATAAAACACCTCAAAATGGGTATCAACGTTTTGCTACGAATTTGCAATTATAACAATTTCTAATAATCGTAAACTTTACATAAAATAGTTTTTTTTTTTTTAATAAATACGAAATTATAAATAATACGTTTTTATTATCGATGGTCTAGTGCACAGGTATGGTGAGTGACATTTTTAAATCTATAAAATTCTAGACTTAATTTTTCATATGATGCGCAAATATGTGGTATGTGTTTGCTTAGTATTTTATACACTAGATTGAATTGTTGTTTGAAATATGTATTATGGTTTAAAAACATTCTATGTTCAAATGTGGTATACTCACTTAAAACAAAAGTATATTTATGTCGTTAAATTTCAAACATGTTAAAAGACATAACTTTAATAAAAAACTAGATGACTAGGTAATAAAAAAACTCCCATGACTTCAACCCAAAATTTGTGTAAAAATGGTGTTAACTTTCAAATTGTTAAATGTCACCACATCTGTGACTAGACTAGGGTGACCATATTAAAGAAATAAAAAAAACGGGACAGTTGTTACTTCCTTCCCCCCCCCCTAAAAAAACCCTCATCAATATACATTCACACATGCACACAAATCTTGAGAGTAAATCCAAATCTCTGCCATATCATAAACAATTATTTTCTTTTTGCTTTACCCTTTTTTAGTAAAATAACCTAAATAATAAAATATTTTCTTTTAACTATTATTAAATAATATTTTCTCATAATTATTCATCAAACAACACAATGTTGCATTTCAAAACTATTATAATTAAAGTATTAAATAATATATTATTACCTTTAATTACTGTTACATTTTTTTAAACAAGAATTTGGAAAATTATACACTATTAGCTATCTTCATTATTTATGAATTTTATAACCCTTCCTTTACACTTTCCTATATGACGCTAATTTATTAGAACTGCTGCTAGAGCTAGAAAGATCCAATAAATGTAGTTTGATATCTGATATCCCACTATGTCCTATTGAGAATAAAGATTTACACTCGGTACACAAAACTTTTCCTACTTCATCGGCGTCTCTTCAAAAAGGAAACTGCGTTTTTAATTTTGGATTAAAAGTACATCGTCTCTTGGGCATCTTAAGTATACTTTTTAAAAGTTAGGAAAAATATCTACAGGTACGCGTCAATTTCAAAATACAACAACTTCACGGATCGACTGTCAACAGTGTTAACCAAAAACTATTACCAATTAACGACTATAATATAATATCTAATAGCATTAGTTATAAATATATAAATAATATAATATATAATTTTAGTTTGTAGAACTACATATTATGCCATACAACATGTCTCATGTTTATTGCTAATTTTGTAGTTCGTCGGCATCGGGACATGACGCTCGTTCCACGAAAACTGTTATCTGTTATTTTTAATTTTGGTTTCAGATTTTAAATATACGACTGTTTTATATTTTTTTCATATATAGATATTTTATTTATAAACATTAATACATTATATAATAAATAATATGGAAACAGCGGGATTAAAACAGGACAATCTTCTCTAAAAACGGGATAAAAAGCGTCCCATTCGAAGTTTGTCGGGATAACGGGACATGATGATCAAAAATGGGATTATCCGGTTTTAAACGGGACGTCTGGTCATCCTAGACTAGACCATCGTTATGATGTTTGTGGCATACGCCATGTATCAGCTTTGGATTGAATAAATTTAACGCGCCAAGTGCACGAACAATCTCCAATAAGGATCACAGAAGATGTGGCGAAATTGTATAAAATATAAGTATCAATTAATTGTTAATAATTCACTAAATATTGGAAATGATTGCAAATGGTATGGCTAATTCAGTGGGCTATGACAAAGTTAGAAAGTTATCTTATCTTAACGCATGTATTATAAAACTATTTATAAAAAATATGACATACTAAGCTCTAACATAATAGTATGCGAAAAGTGAATTACCGATATCCATTTCTAAGTGTTAGATGAAATTGCAGGACTAAAAAATTTTCTATTTTCTGGAATTCCAGAAAAAAGCTGAACTATAGCAAACCAAAAATGTCGTAGAAAATTCGTAGCAAAATGTTGATACCTGTTTCGAGGTGTTTAGTTAAAATACCGGTGCTGGGAAATTTTTTGTTTTCCGGGATTCCAAAAAACCCGGCCCGCAGCAAATTCGTAGCAAAATGTTGATACCAATTTGGAGGTGTTTGAACAAAGTGTCCGCGCTACGTCAAGGTAGCACTGGCATGTTTGTTTCCGGATTGTAGCAAAATGTAGCAAATTGATAGCAAAATATTGATGTATGATTTGGAGTTACGTAGCATTAAGTGCCGGTGCCAACTTGACGGACATACAAATCATTACATACGAAAAACGATTCTGAGCTAAGACGATTTGTTAGCCTATTATCATAAAAATATATTGCCATTAATTATTATAGCAATTTACTTTATTATTTATTGTTAGACGATATAAACTTATTACTATAAATAAGCAATGGCATAAAATTAATCTAAATGTTTTGAAATTGTCATTGTGTATATAAAACATAATGATAGTAGGTACTTATACGTAAATCCCCACAAAATTTTGAATTTTAACAAAATAATTGTAATTTGTATTCTTTTTTTAACTATCGAATTTCGTGCAAATTTAAATTTTAAATGTGTATAAAAAAAAAATCAAGTTTATATATTTTTTAGAACCGTTGATTTCAGTATGAATTACTTATGAGGAATTTTGTATTACATTTTCAAATTGTTTGATCTAGTGAACTTTTTCTTAATATTTATAGAAAAATAACAGGGAAGTTATCCTGTTGTATAGTAGGTTTCGACAGTACCTCGACATGGTCTAGTACCTACCCCGTTCACTGTTATGAATCAAATGATATATCGTTATATACGAAAAGTTATTCTTAGTAGACCGATTTGTCTATTTATAAAAATACATTTTTAATGCGTATATGCTATCTACTATCAGTAATTAATTTTAATATTACAATAAGTTGGACTTATATATTTTACCAAAAAAATAATTATTAATTATTATTATATTACATGTTTGTATCATATATGATTGTTACTTAAATAAATACTTATGGACCGTACAAATAAGTGTGAATAGGTTCGTTGTGTAAATAGCTTAAAATTAGTCTAAATATTTTACGCACACGTTGAATATCTACAACTTGAATGTACTTTTATTTTCCCGTTGTCGGGCTAATAAGCAGATAAATCATAATATAATAAACATCTTGAATGTTAAGACGCCCGGGGACAATGCCATTTTGTTTTCAAAAACACACTTTACGGGAATAATGATCCTGACTCGTAGAATCAATCAAATTTTTTTCAACTGATAGAGGAAAATATTTTACAGCCCGCATCGATCTTTGTTTTATAATATTTTAATCTCAAACTCTTAAATAAGTCTTTAAAAAAAAAAAGACAATTTTAAGCTCTTTTTACAAGTTATTTTATATCATTATTTAAAATCAAATAAAAAATCTGAGTTCAATGCGGGCTGTAGAATATTGTTTATCAATTAAAAAAATATCTGAAAAAATTCGATTGACAATGAGTTATCCATATTCCCGTGAAATCATTTACGCCCGTCGAAATGTGCAACTAATATTTCGTTATTTGTTAGTTCTTTGACATGTACCTGCGAGCGCGTTTGCGCCGTTCGTATACGGGTATAGTAGTAGAGAGTTCTCTCACACTAATAACCATTTACACTCCAACACATTCGCAAGATCGTGCGACGCCGAAACAATATCTGAATAAGGCTGCCAACAATTTGCTCCTAAATAAATAACCGGCACCGGGGGCCTTAACAACGATAGACATACGAGCGTTTCGGGTCGAAATGGTAAGAGCATTGCGCCCTGTTGGAGTGCTAGCCGGTCTAGAAAAGGCGAGTGACGATATTACGCCACCGCCAGAGCGCGTTGTCATATTTGGGAATCTCGCTCGTTACTACTGGCGTCGGTTTGCTACGTATAAATACAATCGAACTGGTGTCTAAAGCATACAGAATTGACGACGCTAGAGAAGTCGACGTCAAACCAAGCCGCACGGCAGTTCCGAACAGTGCATAATAATAATAATAATAATAACGTTCATAATATAAACTTCATATAGTCTGGTTAACCACAGTTGCTCCACTGTACGAATGGGCTCTCTCTCCTCCCCTCCCTCCCCCCCCCCAACCATACACACAGGAGTAGTTTCGACGAATTCGGTTAACCCAAGTGGTTCCCAACCGGGGGGGGGGGGGAATTTAGTGATGACGAAATAACAAGAAATATTTTATTTATAAAATTGAAAACAATAAATTAGTTTTCGGACGGTCGCCTGTTGGCGATATATTTAAAAACACTGATATATTTAAAAACAAAATAATAAAACATAACATTTAAAAATATTAACAATATTTATAAATAAGAAACAAAAAAAAACAACATTATTTTAAGTACATGTAATTGTTTTTGTTTGCTGCAGATAATGATGATACTGGTGTTATAGTGGTCAAGGCATAGAATATTTCAAGTAATTTTCTGCAACTTGATTAAATTGTATATCATCTTGTTAACTAATCCAGATAAAACTTCTGAAATTTCAAATTAAACAAGTTAAAATATAATTAATATTAATTGAAATATATTATAGATGGTACATACAATATGAAAAGAACGCATTCCACTCTATTATCCATTGAAGCATAAGTCTATAGTTGTTCGTATAATATCATGGTTGCAACTTTAACCTTTTGACCAAACGTGCAAACATTCCTCTGAAACAATAAAATCAGAATTATTATTAAAAATAGTTAAGTAATAAAAATGTAAAATAAATATAGGCACTCGAGTTTATAAATTACCACTAATGAATACATTTACTAAAAGTTAAACTTACCTTAAAGTTCAAAATGATTAGAAATTAAATCATCATCAATAAGTAGTTATTCAACAGTTTTAAAGATAAAGTGACACAGTTTTTATTGCACTTGGAAGATAAGTTCATAAACTTATCACATTTTTTTTAGTTTGTTAAAATTCCTGTTTTAACTCATTTAAGTTGAATAGGATTGAATATTTATTAATTTAATGATACAGAAAAATATTAATTATTTTTTATTATATTATTGTATATTATTATACTTATAAAATATACTCTTAATACAAATAAACATATAAATAAATGGACAATGGTAAATTATAATAAATTCAGTAGAAACTATAAAAAGAAATCGTATTATAACATATTATTTCTCTAACAAAAAAGGTCATAACCCCATTTTTGTGTTATTGAGTTATAAATTAATTGTTAGTATAAATTAATATTATTAATTGTATTTTGATGCAGAATTGTTTTTTCTATTGACCACGAAAATGATCGTATCTCAAGTTATCCCCAAAAGATTATAAACTAATATTTTAGAATTTCCTAAAATGACCGTTTCTGACGAATTAAGCCATGTATCATCTCGTAATAATATTTACTGTCAAAAAAGGTCGTATGTTTTAATTGTTTAGATAAGAATTTAAAAATAAACTAAATATACCCAAACGACGATGTAATATTATTAATATAAGAAGTGGTAATGATAATGAATTATTGTTTCTTATAAAATATACGTCATGATAAAGATTAATCATAATAAAATAAAATACTCATGTTATTAAAATTTGAATTTTATGAAAAATTAATACTGTATGAATCAGTCGAAATTAAGTACCTACCTACATTATTATTTTAATTTATATTAATAGCATAAACACAATATGTACAACAAATTAAGGTTGGTTATTATATAATATTTTTAACAAAATATTTGTAATATTATAGTGTTTTAATGTAAATTAATTATGTTACAAATACAATAATAAATATGATTATTAAATAAATTATTAAAAATATAAATTAAACTATTAAAATAAAAAATAGTAATATTTTAACCTTCTTTAGGATTAACATTTAAATCTCAACGATTCTGATTTATCTTCCATTCCCAGTATTTTAAGATACTTATATGTATGGAAACATATCAAGTGAACATGATGAATTATTAGCATATTATGATTTAGTGGAAACAAAGGTAAATATGTTGTACACATTTTACAGTTAAAATTACCTAAATAAAAATATATACTTGTATAATATAGGATTTGAATGTAACACCAGAAAGCCAAATCAATGCCGCTTAATTTATTATAAACACAGTGATGAAAATAGTATAACATTAGTGGAAAATATAGAGGTAAATACCAAATATTTTATATTACTAGGTACCTATTCAAAATTTGTATTTATTACCTATTAAAAAATAAATGATTGGTAATGTTTAGAATATGTTTTAATCTATAGATATTTTTAGAAAATGAAGCTGAAATAATTGATAATTATGATAGTGACAAAAACCCTGAATACATTCCCCCAAAAAAACAAAATATATTTTAAGAATTGATCAATATGAAATTATTATGATTCTTTTCTTTGATAATTACATTTGTGTTTTATGTTATTTCCTACAAATTACTTTCATAATAATTATTTTTTAAATTTCTTTAATATAAAATAGTTATATTATTATTTTAAATATAATTATTAATCAAATATTATAATTATCATTGTTATTGGTATATTACATTATTTGTCTTGGGGGCATAACCAAAGTGAAATTAAAACAAAAAAAGAAAAATAACCCCAAAAGACAAATTAACAAGAAAACGGATAAGAAATAAAGAGGAATGAATAGATATAAAGGAAAACCAAATTTAACTTCGGTGATGAGCATTTAAATAGATTAGAGAAACTAAAGAAAGCTAAAAAAAATGAGACAACTGTGTAATTTAAAATATAGATTAAAGTGCATAGACAAAGTAAGTGATGAGACCAAGAAAAAAATTGTTTACTGATTATTGAAAATTAGGAGATCATAGTAGGCAGTGGGACTGCATAGTCAGTTATGTCAAAGTAAACAAAATAGAACTTGAACTGTAACTTAAGGAAGAAAATTTTCAAGAAACTGTTACTTCTTTATAACAGTTAATAATATTGAAATTCAAGTGTGTAGATCTATGTGATCTATGTATAAAGAGTTTTTAGACGTCAAACCAATAGTCAAAGACAAATCTTATAATAGGAATTTGGAAATCTGCAGTTGATGGAGGCCTAATTAAATGGAACCAAATCGAAGAGTTAATGGTCACTTTTGAAAAATCTTTTATCCTAAATATCAAATATAATTTTACATCTAGTAAATTTATTATAATGGATTTAAAAACAAAAAACAAAGGGCAGACATGTGACTCAAAGTCAATCAATGCAAGCATATAGAAAAAAAATACCTATTAAAAAAGCCATACTAAAAGATTTGTTGTCATCGTGTGAAAGGTCTTGTCCCTTTAACATACCATAATTTTTATAAATCTCTTGAATGTAAACAGTATGTGTAATTGATAGATAATGTTGTTTTAATATGATGAGTATTGTTTTTATAAACAATAATAATACTATTATAAAAAGGTAAATTATATTTTGTTATATTCTTTTTTATTTCAGATAATTTTGATATTATATTTAAAGTAAATTGTTTATAAATAATTATATTTTTATTTAAAAAAAAAATATTTTATGTAATTTAGTTTCTTTTTATTTAAGTATTTTTGGCTTAACAATTCTTAAGTTGAGATAAGATTGTACATTTACAACAAAAAAGGTTGTAAATACGAAAAAAATTATGTAGAAAAAATAATAACATTTTATAAAAATTCAAAAATTTATTAATGGTACCCTAAAGGCTAAATTATAGTGATTTTCAAAAAGCACAAAAATAAAATAAAATTAGAAATCAATTTTTAATTTTGTTTTATTTCTTCTGAATAATTAATAAAATGAAGTTAATTCTTTTTTTTTTATTGGATCTATTGGCATGTCACATAATGTAATAAATAAAATATAATAATATAATAACGTAATTGTTGCATATTCAGCATTTATGTACGCCACACGGCACACATAGTATATAAGAATCACATTATGATCGGTGGGGACTGTCCATCGTTCATTAGTAAGTAGACAATTTTTATGTTTATCATTACGGTTTACACAGTTAATGATAAAGGACTACAAAATACGTTTGTGTTGTTATTTATATTAATGATCCACAACAGTAATAAATGCATATTTTTAATAAAAATAAAAAAAAGTGAGTATAGTAAACTGCCTGTATTTATTGAAAAATATAATTTTATACTCATTAGCGATTACTTATAAGTTAAGTTATTACTTATTAGCTAGGTGCTTGTATTTAACATTTTAACACCTATATTTTATTTACTTAATATAAATTCTAAATCTTAGAAAGACTTATTAAAATAATTATAGGAATGAAATTAAATAAATAAAGTCATTAAAACAAATCAATATGAGCATTAACTATAAGGAATAAATATAATAATTGGACTAACAGTTCTCAGTTCTACTATTTCTCATTTAATTCCTTATTAACAAATAACAGCTAATATTAAATATTAAATACATGCATATAATATATAGTTTTATTATTGGTACCCTGTTGACTGCTAGAGTACTTTATGGATTAAATTATAATGGTTTGTGTTTAAACTATTTAAATTGAGAATATTTATAAATAATTATATAAAAAATAAAAAAAATACATAAAACAAGCATTATGTGCTGTTGATATAAACATTCACAATGTACTTTAATTTTAATTTAATAATTTGTTTAGATAAATTGCAATGACTTGGCAGCTTTAAATAATATGTAAATTCATCACATATAAATAAATTGTAAAGCATTCCATTAGATGAGCAGAGTAAAAAAATTTTAATACCCCAAGGGTAAGGTTCGTCTTTCATATGCTGTTTCACACTTAGTTTCCCCTTAAATTTGATCACTTAATTATCTTCAGCTAGATTAGTTTCCTTTGCAATTCCGTACAATTTTTTTAAAAAAGAATGATAAAGTAGTCTAACTTTCATAAATGTATCGACATTGATTTTAGGAATTTCATTGTTATATTTATTACATGGAAACAAGACCTCAACTGGAAAAAAATGATTTTGAGACATATTATCAGCATTTATGTTTACCTACTTTATACTCATTAGTCCAATATAATTGTATTCTAATATGTTTGAGACAACCAATCATCAAATGTATACCCACAAATACATTTCTGATGGTGTGGTATCTACATACTTTACAAAATTATTTTATTTATCATAAATATTTGTGAACTTAGCTATGTTCTCAAATTCTACCTCAGAAAAGGATTTCATAAAATATTCTATTGGTGATAGAATTATATAAGTGGTTGATAATTCTGGAGCTTATGGTGAAATATTTAATTTATCAGTTACAAATAGTTTATTTTACCATTTCATTTCATTTTTGAGTAATATGGTAGGTCATTTAGATGTGGTCCGTGGTTGACAATATGTCTTATTGTAATAGGTTGTATTGTAGGTATTCTTGGCCGAACCATAAAAACAATTAAAATGTATGATAAATATAATATGTATATTAAAAATAATTGAGAATAAATTATTATACGTAGGCTGTCCGATAAATAAGGTACAAAGTTATTTTTACCGTTAGAAATGGACAATATCTGTAGGAAATTTCTAGAATTAATAATGTAACATATGACATATTCTATACGTCATGACTATTATAATTTAGTGTTCCGTTAGCTACGTAAATATAAACATAAAAAACCAATATTTAAGTTGCACTTAAGAAGTTCGCGCAGTTATTCGATTTTTTAATTTTTAAAATGTCTCTCAGACTGAAATTAAAAAAAATTAACCGAAGTCTATGGCCCACGCGTTATGTCTCGAAAAAGTGTATCGGTTTGGTGTACAAAATTTAATTCGGATCGAGAAAGTGTTGAAGATGAGGCAAGAAGTGGTCGACCAATAAATACATCCACTGCCGAAACCATTGAGGCGGTCGAAAAATTGCAATGATCAGATAGACAATTCAAAATTAGGGAAAGGCTACACAACTTGATCTCCCAAAGACCACTATATATGAAATTGTTCATGGGAAATTAGATTTTCGTTAGGTTTGTGCGTGTTGGGTTCTGAAAATGCATACACCAGACCACAAAGACAAACGCATGTGAATATCCTTTGAGCATTTGAATCGTGTTCGTAATGATGAAAACTTCCTTGAGCACCTCATTACAGAAGATAAGACATTGATTCATTATTTTACTCCTTACAACAAACGATACTAGAGGACCTGAAAGCATCCCAGACAATTTCCTTAAAAAAAAGTGATGGTCACTGTGTTTTGAGATGCACAGGGAATTTTACTGATTGAGTTTTTATCAAAAAATGAAACAATAAATGCTAACCGATAAATTGAAACGTTAGAAAAATTAAAAGAAAAAATTCGTTTCAAGAGAAGAGGGCAATTACGCTCAGGAAATGTGAAACTGTTGCATGACAATGCAATCCCACATTCAGCGGGAAAAAACCAAAGCTTGGCTGGAAAAATACAATTGGGAAGTATTGCAACATCCACCATATAGTCCTGATCTAGCATCTTCAGATTTTTTTTTTTGTTTGGTCCGTTAAAAAAAACATTTAGGAAGAACTCATTTTCAAAATGAAGAGGAGGTCATGAACGCAGTTAAGGTACGTTTTCTCTGCAGCGATCAGCCGCGGCGTCGAACACTGTACTATTGTACTAAGTATTTTGAATGTGACCGTTTTCTTATACGCGTTCGTCGCTGCGTCTAGAACATTTGACGTGGCGTCTGGCGACAGCACTAGTCTCGGACCAGTGTACCGCGTCAAACGCCAGCAACAACATGTCCAAAAAGTTTATTTTTTCCGCTGCAGAGAACGAAATCCTCATAGAGGAAATTCAAAAAAATAAAGTTATTTATGATAGTTCAGATAAAAATCATAAAGATAAAATTATGAAAGATTCCATATGGACGGAAATTGGTATAAAGCTCAATAGAAATAGTAAGCACAAAATATATTTATAAATTAATCATTTATAATCATATAATATTATACTATTATATAGCCATAAGTAATAATATTATTTCGTTGTTATAATATTTTTTTTAAATTATAGTTGATGACTGTAAGAAAAGGTGGAAAAACATGCGTGACACGTACATGCGACAAAAAAAAATTGCCTACTGGGTCGGCGGCTTCAAATAAAAAAAAAATGGCCTTTGATGGACTATCTATCGTTTTTGGACACGGTTGAATATGAAAGACAGTATGTAAAAAGTAGAAATTAGCTAGATACATTTATTTTAAATTACCTATATTATAATATTCAAAATATCATTTTAGAACTTGTACAAATGTTGAAAGTGTTGAAACGCAAGAAACGACGACAGAACAAAATATTATGTTCGATGATTCATTCAGAGACGAAGAAAACATCGTGGACGTGGAGAATGAAAGCTGCAACAATGAAACAGAAGTATTGAATTTGCCAGCAATTTCTTTTGGAGGGAAACGATTACGGTCTAAAGACGATAAATTATCAGCAATATTAGCCAAGAGATCTAAAGAAAGAAATGAAATGTTATCAAATATCCAGGCACAAAATAATTTATTAGCATCGTTGGACTAAAAAGAGGACGAAGTCGACGTTTTTTTTAAAAGTATTGCCATGACCGTAAAAAAACTCCCTTCGCGAGCAATCAACGAAGCTAAGCTGCGAATACTGACAATGGTGAATGAGATTGAAGAAAAATATGTGGTTCTTGATCATACTAAAACCATTCAACCTAGTTATATTCTGCCTTTAAATAGCAACAACATGGCACAATGGTTATCACCGGCCAACTCGTACACCACTGCTGCGTCGAGTTCTTCGTGTGGATTTATACAATATAACCGCGATGAATATAATTAGGCTTACATATTATATTTGTTTGTTGTATACTTATTATATTTAAGTACATTTTATATTTTATAATTTAATATTAAAGGTTATTTTGGTTATTTTTAATTATTATTATTTGTTTTGATTTTATTTAACTTGTGAGTTTAAAAATAAAGCCTAAATTCAAGAACATTTTGCTTATTTTTGTTTTTATTTGATATTTATTAGGTAACCAACTACTATATATAAATAAACACAGTACACACAATATTATCGTAATATTAATAATAATCGTATATTAATACAAAACATGTATAATTATTTACATTTGTCATGGTACAGCTCCTATATTAGCAAAATAATCTTTAAAAATATCTCTTACTGTAACTCCTTCCGTATTTATAAATCCACTTTCCCCAGAAAATGACCCCATGTTATTTACAGTTGAATGTTCCTGATCAAATTGATAGTATGCTTTTCCGTTGTGTTCCAAGTATGCATCATGTAACATATTGTGTAAACAACATGTAACAATGATTAAATCATCAACTGTTGTTGGAGCAATATTGATTGGCTGATAGAACACTCTGAATACTTAGTAACCCAAAAGCATTTTCGGTTACTCTTCTAGCACGGATAAGTCTGTAATTGAAAATTGTTTTGCTGTTATCTCCCCTTGCTGCTTTTTGAGAAAACGGCCTTAAAATATGTTTGTGCAACCTAAATGCCTGATCTCCTAATATAACGTGAGGTACTATTATATCAGTGCCAGGAAGGGCACAATCTCCTGGAAATTTAAATACACCATTTAAAATTTGTTGTCCCATTATAGACTTTAAAAAAATACCGCTATCTCCTTCTTTTCCATATGACCCGACATCGATTGCTACAAATTTGTAATTTGCATCAATCATCGCTAATAAAACAGTTGAAAAATAATCTTTGTGATTAAAAAACAAAGAACCTGAATTATTGGGACAATGGATTCTTACATGCTTTCCATCAATTGCGAGAATGCAATTAGGAAAGTTCCACTTTGTCCAAAATTCATCTGCCTTAGTTTTAAAATCAACCATAGTTGTATCTGGTAAAAAAATTGGCATTAAATTTTGCTTTAAAACTGCCAACGTTTTCTTTACGATTAGACTGATATAACTGTAGGATATACGAAATGCAAATGACAATGAACGAAAAGATTCCCCGGTAGCTAGATATCTGCAAAAAAAAAAAAATAATAAAAAAGTGGGTAAGTGGTGTCGCTTTGCTGTACAATACGTTACAAGTGGGTCACTATAATGGATGGTATACAATTTGAATCCAATGATAAAATTTGTAAATTTTCAATTTGATAAATGTTATCATAATTTAAACTTTAAGTGCTGAATAAGAATCTTGGTAATCTATTTTTAAACTTATATTATATCAAATATTTACCTTAAAGTAACTGCCAATTTTTCTTCGGGTGTTGTTGGTTCATGCCATCGCATTGTTGGTGTCTTTTGTATTCGATTTTTTATCAAAGACAAAACAAAATCAAATTGTCGGCGATTTAAACGAAAAAACTCGCGAAATTTAATATTATCGGTAGTAAGATGGCCTTTGATTAATTTTTCGAAAAATCCTTCTGATTTTCTTGTCGAAAATAAATTTGATATTGATTTCCTTTTTTTATTTTTTGTATTCAATAACAATTGATCATTTTCTTCTTCCTCTCTCAATAGCTCCAATATAATTTTATTATTGTTTAGCATTATTTGACGATGCATTTTTTTCAAAGTTAAATATTATAAAATTATAAAAAAAGAAAAACACATTCACACAGGACGACAGTTTAACTATGAATGATATCGTGATTGTTTTGTAGGAATCGCGGCGATTGCGCGCTGTAGAGAAAACGGTCGAGTCGCGGCGTCTGGGCGCCGCGTTTGGACGCCGCGGCTGATCGCTGCAGAGAAAACGTACCTTTACACAGCATTTCGATAGAAAATGTTCTGTGTATTTTCGAGATGGCATTTTTAAATTACTTCATCGTTAGGAAAATGCATCAATTTAAATGGTGATTATGTAGAAAAATAGTAAAATATATCTTATTTATCGTGTAAAATTTTTAAAGTAATAAATTAATTTTCCATTATTCAGTATATTTTTGTACCTAATTTATTCGGATAGCCTACGTATACTATTAAAATTATCTGATCGTTGTTCGGGTTGTTACAGTGATAGATTAATTATTTCATCTTTAACTGTTTTTAGAATATACGGTGTAATTAATTGTTTCATAAAGAAAATTAAAATTACTAAAACAAAAAAATAAATAATAGAAAATATTTTACACATCATCATTTATGCCGAAAACATCATCAACATTTTCATCATTTTTAAAATCAACTGGTTTGAAATCGTTTGGTAAATGCTCTAACATATTTTCTTTTTCAATTTTTTTGATTTCTGAAAATGGATATATAATGGATATAATACGTTGTCATCAAAGAAATCATCATCGTCTCTCTATAAATATGACAATTCAGAATCTCTCCCATTATCCAGCTATTAAAATATGTCTCCGGAGGGTAGCTGTTTTTTTGAAATTTTCAATTATAGTTTATAACATGAATAAAAAAACCATCTATTTAATTTTAAATTAAAAGAATACTTACTAAATCAGTGGCCTAATTTGGGCATAGTGTCAGGTCAGAGGTTGTAAAAATAATTCAGGATATACGTTGTGCAGTGGGGCTTTATTCTTATCCTCTAACATTATAAGAACAAATAATATTTTAATAAAAACATTTTAAATAAAATATAAAATATTTAAAAATATATTATAAAATACAATAATAAATGTACATATAATTATTCTCTTATAGACAATACATATCATTAAAAACTATGCATTTTAAGTTTTTATTAATAAATTTTCTACAAACATTACTTTTATTAAAATCACATGCACTTATCTAATCTTTTACAATTATAACGTTAAATTCAGAAATTTAAAATTGTAACTATCTCATTATTGTTTTCTATTTTTATATATTTATAGTTTTGACTAGTTAATTAATTGGTTTAATTTCAAGGGTTACAAATTAATACTTTGAAGGTCCCAGCACCAAATCACCCCACGGTACTAAATAATGTGTATGTTATTCATTAAGTAACAGAAGATAAAACGAAATAACGAACCCGATGAGATTAGTGATAAAAGAATTAAATAAATGAATAAATGAATAAATGAATTGTTTTGCCATAAAACAGCAAAACACACGTGCACGATACCATAATAATATTATCACGAGTTGTAAACGATAATGTGTAAACGCCCAACTGCCATTATAATGGCATATACTAACTTAACACAATAACACGATATCACTGGCTGAGAAAAGACAATTAACACATTTTAAATCCGTCATAATATAATTATATCAGTGTAGACACGAGAATAATATGGGATTTTCCCCATTTGATTATCAATAATTAATATTAATTACAAACCCCCCTCCCCCCCGTCAAACTTTTTTTTCTCACGTCATTTATTTGGATTGTTGTTAATTTATAAATATAACCATAATTATTATTGTTACCTATAAATATTCTTAGTCAAAATAAACTGATTTACCAAAGGTAATTCATAAAATTATAATTTCTACAATTATTTTTATCTTAATGCTATTACAATGCCACTAGGGACTGTTAACTAATCTAATCATATAATACAATTTCTAAAAACCTATTCATATTTGAATTTGTCGTGAAATGTACGAGTAAATTTATTTACTTTAAAACGATTATAATATATTTTTAATTATATTTTTTCATATCAATAATATTAACATTTTAAAATTATAAACATTAAAAATTTAAAAATCTAATTTTGAAGCATTTAAGAGTTCAAATTCAAAAAATTATAAATGTCATTTTTAAGCTATTTTCATGAAGAATTAAAATATAATTTCAGAAGTTTGGTTCGATGACTAAGATAATATAGTTGGTATAATTGGCAAAAGCTATTATTATTTTGATAGAAAACACAGATGGGATCGAATCCTCTCAATGCATATTAAACCAACAATGGTACTGATTTGGGGCCACCGCGGGCTTCAAACATTATTTCAATATTATTAAATTAAAATTTTTCTCGACGTGTCGTTAAAATTGCCCATTTAGAACCTCTTTAAAACCGAACGCTACCGCGGATTCCTGGACTATGGTTTCGAAACAATGTTATTTAGCGTTTTGTCCGCGGCGTCCTTCGTGTGGCCGACTACGGTAACGACTTATACCCGCGGCGTGCATGTAAATGGATCGTTCGATAAGGGCAACCGCTTTAAATTGCACATCAAATATGTGTTCATATTTCTGTGTGCAGGCTCAGTGATATGCTCATTGTTGTCAGCGGCAACCTCTCGAAAAAACTGACCTCCTATTTTATCTACCCTTTCAACCGGCCCGCTTTTTAATTCCTCTTTGGCGGTCGTTACGTAGATACCTATATCGTCGTGCTAATAATATATTGTTCGTGCTAAATGTTATTGACCTTTTAACGACCGTGTAACCTTCTGCAGTCCTTATACGATCGCAACACATTAATGTAATATATCATATACAGTCTACTAATTCATATATAAATACAATTAATATAATAGGTACAGGTATATCTACTATATATTAAATAGTTTATTACCACACGCCACATTATATCATATCGGTCGCAGCTATTTAGTATAAGTGGTATTGTTTTTCAACATCGTTGCTAATAATAATAAATAAAAAAAAAAAACATTTAACTTGTATACGGCGTATTACCTGTTAATTATTATTATAGGTAGTTACCGTTTTGCTACAGCTTCGATGTAAGATACAGAGTGATCACTGAGCAAACTCGTCCCCATTTTTTCATTTAATAACGAATTTATCCATATTCTGGTTTTTGGAATTTTTAAGTAATTTACCTAAAGGATATAATAGTAATACAAGGACTTTTTTTTTAAAATATTTAGATTTTATACACCATGGACTGTTTCCGGTGGTGATATAAACTTATTTTTCTCAAATACAAACCAACCTTTTTTAATGTAAATTATGGAGCAGATGATATTTTGAAAATGTTGATGTACCTATCTATTAAATCGAAATTCCAACCAGTAGGTTTTGATTTGTTAAAATTTTTAAGGATATATGATAATAGTGCTTAAAAATGTTTTTACAATAATATAAAATAGATGTGATGCTTAATCTAGTGCTTATTATATTAGAACAATTTTTACAAAGTATAAAATGATGATTAGGCGTTATAATTTTCCAATCATCATAGCTCACCACATATCTTCCAAACTTACTATCCTTAGTACATAAAGTAAAATAACTCAAAAGCTCCTCTTTTGAATTCGATTTGGATAAATCAACATTTTTAAAAAAACTATCCGCTTCATAACTTACAGAAAAAAAGTTGGTTCTGATTTGAAAAAAATAAGTTTTGTATAACCACAGTACACAGGACACTTAAACTAAATAGTGTGAAAATCCAAGTATTTAAAAGTATTATAGTCCTTAAGTTAATTTACAAATTCAAAAAATCAGAACTTGAATAAATATATTATTAAATTAAAAAATGGGGGTGAGCGTATCCTTGATGAATCACACTACATATACTGTAGCACGTATGATACATTGTATATACATGCTAGGATTTAGAAATGTTACTGTTGCAGCGAGTGTCGTAATGTCATACACTTCCAATAGCCGTGCGCCAGTAATCTCATAAATTAATGTATACATTTTTTTTTTTTAATAGGAAATTTCTCTTTACGAATAAATATCATCTACAAAAAAAAAATGTAAATGACTACAAAAAGTCAATCAATTCTCGTAGAAAATATTGCCTAACAAACTAGCATTTACCAAAAAAACATTACCGTTATAAGAACGCCACCCAAAAGTATTGTCTCTTACATATTTTTGTTCAGTAGTTCCAGTTTTGTGACATTAGTTTTAATACTACTAGAGTGAATTGGCATATTATAAAATTTAAAGGTAATATCTGTTTTTTCACGTTATTTTAATTTCAAAATCAGTTATGAGTAAATTATGAAATACTACAATTTAAAAATGATCAAATCTGGCTTTAAAATTAAAATATAAAAAAACCAGCTTATAATCTTAGATATCTTTATGCTTGATAAAAGGTCAATTCACTCTAATATGAAAACTAACAATACAAAATTGAAACTGTTGAACGAAAATTTGCTTTGTTGTACGTCTGTAAGATGGATAAAACATATGCAGATGACGTCCTGTTTAAAGTGTAATGTAGGTATCTAATTTGAATTTTATTAAATCGTTACTTTTTTTTAGAGGTTATTAAATTGTTTTACTAATTATATATAGCGTAATAGGACTTGATTAAAAAAAATATCAAATAATTAAGACTAGTAACAGTAAAAATAACTTTTAATTTTTAATGGCAAAAAAGAAAATAAAGTAAAATAAAAATATTATAAACTATACTTATTCTAGCTTGTATTTAACTTAAATTATAGTACTGAACTCGGATGCAGCCACATTTATAAAGTTTGATGAGATTTAAAAACATAATATTTCATATAATTATTGTAATTAAAAATTTTAATTTTATTACTCACGTTGCTTTAATAATAAATTATAGTGTATACGTAATATGATTTACTTATGTATCTTGTACAGTAGTTGTACGTTTATAAATAAATATATATATATATATACACGATCATCTAACATGCGATTGTAAAATACTCGTTATTTTAAAAACTATTAACGTTTTTAATGAAAACACACATTTTTATTTCTTATCTCTTAGCAGAATATTATTTGAAATATTTCGGTCTATAAAATTAAATTTTCTGACAAGTAGTTTATTAGTTATAATTATTTAAAATTTCGATGAGCGGAATGGTACAGCAGGGGTTTCAGCGAAATGTTGGTCCACTACTCCGCTTATCTAAACTTTAAATACGTTTAACTAAAGGCTTTTCATCCAAAAATTGATCGAAATACTCAGAATAATATTTTGTTTCAAATTATGAAATTTAAAATGTATGTTTTTATTTAAAGAGTAAAAAACTTTTAAAAAATGATAAAATTATAATTTTTTTCCAAAAATGTTGTTTTGTAACGACTTAAAATTCTAAAAAAAAATTTTTCAAATAGTTTTCAAGTATTCAAGTGTTTTCTGTAATAATGAGTGTCTTACGTAAAATTATGTAATACCTACTTACGATAACCGTGTGACTATATATAAGTCAATCTGAGCTCTGTGATCTATGGTTTTGCCTACTGTCACAAAGCTCTATACTGAGTTAGCTGTGTACCAGCTGTTTGTTTTGAGGCTGAATAAAACATTTTAATTTTCATATTTTACAATTGCAGTAGTATAAATTTGTATTTTCTGGGCCATTTCGTTTTTTACACGGTAATTTCATCAAGCTTATGAGGGAATGTCTCTCTTGAAGGACGCAGATTTATCGTATTACATATCACAGGGAGATTACACAGTCGTTGTTTACACATTTTTCCCCTTATGTAAAAAAATTACCGTATTTTAAAACTACAGGGGAATTAGACACTTGAAATTGGTTTTCCCACTTATTCGAAAATATTTGCCGTATGCACAACAATATTTTTTTTCTGCACAAGTTTTTTTTGATTTTTTCTCAAACTATAAATCTAAAATAATTATTTTAAAATAAAAGACTATACACGTTGGTTAAGCATTAATTTTTTTTTATTGTAACAAATTATTTACAGAAAAATCGTTGCTAAATGTTTGTAAAGTAATTTTTTTTTAAATTTAAACAATTACTTGTAAAACCATTTATACAATGGTGAAAAAATTAAGAAAAAATGAAACACGATTATATTAAACAAGTGATCACCAGTGACTGAATAAAAAAAATAAAAATGTTTGACTTTTAACATAAAAGTAAATTAAACAACTTATTCACTAATCAATAGTCTATACCAAATTAATAATAAAAAAAGCATATATATATATATATATATTACAGTACGTTATAACCAGCACGTGTAATAATATATGTACAGTAAATATTTTCAAGATTATATTGGGAGGTTCGGGATAAATCAAAAAAAAAAACTTATGCAGAAAAAATATTTTCGAGTAAGTGGGAAAACCAATTTCAAGTGTCTAATTCCCCTGTAATTTTGAAATACGATAATTTTTTTACGTAAGGGGGAATATCGTGGACAAAGTTTTTGAAATCTCTCTGTAAGGTGTAACACGGTAAATATTTTTGTGTGAGCGCAGTGTAGACAACGACTGTGTAATTTCCTCGTGATGTGTAATACGGTAAATCTGCGTCCTTCAAGGGAGATATTCCCCCTTGAGCTTGATGAAATTACCATGTAAAAAAAAAAAAAAACAAAATGATTCAGAACATACAAATTTATATTACTAATTGCATAGTTTGTACACATTTTGTTCTAAGATTGCATTTTTAACAAATTATAATATTCTGCAATCTATCGGTGAATTGTATATTGATTCCGATAAATATTTACCGAGAAGAAAAATAATCGTATAGGTAGTATAATCATATAGAACTATATTTTCTAGTTCAATTAATAATTTCAAAAAAAAAAATTTCAGCCAGTGGGTACAAGATATAAATTAAATGGACCGGTATCTGTAACCAGTTTCGAAAAGCCGACGGCCGAACGCTAGGTATATTGTCTGCGGTCACAATCACAGACTTGCACACATCACTTGTCGAAAACATAATATTATAGATAGATAGGTACGTGTAACGTGTTCGTCCATTCCGTATTATGTTATGTTGTGATTCGTG
The DNA here is from genome assembly GCA_014851325.1 of Pentalonia nigronervosa. NCBI lineage: Eukaryota > Metazoa > Arthropoda > Insecta > Hemiptera > Aphididae > Pentalonia > Pentalonia nigronervosa. The sequence continues at coordinate 30,245 of JACXSJ010000149.1, read as the reverse complement.
GCATTATACAACTCGAATATAATTATGATGAAACATGAAGTTTAGAATAAGTAATAAACAATATACCTATCTATTGCATATGCCGAAATATATCAAAACGATTTTTGCTACATAATGTACTTTCATCTAACTACATAATAATATTATTATTACCGTTTTTATATTTTCATTGAATTATTTAATCATAAATTATTTATAGGTATATTTATTTCAGCCAAAACGGCCGATTTAAATCTATTTTACATACCTATTACTCAAATAAACGTATAATAATTAAGGTACTTAAATTTTATTTTACCTACCGAAAATTCTATCTTCGGACATCCAAGTACAGTTGTAGACTTATAGTGTAGTTAAGAAGTTATTCTAACCGATTTCTTCGGCACTGGAGGACTTGTAGTAATATTATAATACCTATTTAAACTTGATTAAAATATACTAAATAAGTATGCCCATATGACACATAACTGTTGTTATACAGCGAATTAGTTTATTTTAGAAAGCAATTGATTTTATGTAACTATATAATATATGTGTTTGTAGGTATTGTCTTTTTATTCCAAAAATCCACGTCAATCAAGTCCGACGTATCCAGCCTATCACTGCATATTATCATTTATGAAAACATAGGTAAACTGTTAATATTAAATATAAATAATGTCATTTCTAGAGTTCGGTACGCAACTCGCAATTGCCCATGTCTTACAATAAAGGGATCCAAAAGTTTCATACATTGAGTTCATCAATTAAATTTTGATTGATTCCAATATTTTTAAAGTAATAATTATGAATAAAAAAGTTTCAAAAATGAGGGTTGTAGAAGAAATGTCTTATTAAAGTAACATAATTCACATACGATTTTCGTTGTAATTTTCGTATATAAATGTAGTATCCCAATACGAATTAGAATTAGATTTTGAACGAAACGAATATATTTTTTCGTTCGTGTTTATTTGAATAATATAGAATTTTAAAATATGTTTTGCAACCAGAAATGGAGCTCGTTATGGTACTTAATGAAAGTGCAATTTTTCGATATTTTTGATTAAGATTTGAAAATTAACGATTAGATTATTTTAACATTCAAAATTAATATTAATTAAAAAAAAAGTTAACCTGGCAATATACACCTTTTTTTATTTAATTGTATATATGTTTAAACTTGATGACACAACTTCATATATGGTTTCTGGTATAATTACATATCTAATATAGGTTATAACTTATGTTATTATTGATCAATGTGAATGTTTTATCCAACAATTATTTAGAAAATAATAATCTAATATGATATGTATAAATTATTTAATATATAAAATAGATGCCCTCGAAAATATTATTTTCGTAATAGGTGTTTTAGATCTCGAATCACTTTCCAATTATTATCTACGCTGATCAATTTGAACTTGTTTTTGAAATGTAACACTTGTGAGAAACAAATAACTGACCTTGGCGACTCACACACGTTGTCCCCTTAACCTCATAGGTATACATTTATGATTTATAATGTTATGACGCTGTGCGAGGGAGAGATTTACCCACGGTAAATCGTCTACCTATATATGTTATAAGTAGTGTTGCAAGTCTGCAGACATTTTGTCGAACAATCATTATTATGTCCTTATGGATCGTGCCTATGAGAAAAAATAAAAAAAGTAGTAAAAGTAACTTTTCTTGAATGGAATGTGATAAAAACAATAACAAAATGATTTATGAATGATCGAAAAAAATTAATTATTACCATTCATGAGTTATTTTTTTATATTAATGACAGCATTTCTATGCCTGTGCGCATATAGGTATGAGTACCTAACTATGTAATAATCTTCCACCTGTACACCGCAGTCGTAAAATATAATATATAGATCAATCAACCATATAATATTATGTGTACCGCTGTGCACACCTACACGGTAATTAATAAATTCTTACATATTGCATAATATAATATTTATATATATATTATTCAATCAAATTTCTTGTGCAGCATATTATACGAAGGCCGATCAATCGCACTAAGAGTTTTTTGTGAACAAACACACAATATCATCATAATGTTATGTGTCAGGTCTTTTTGCGTATATAATTTCTGTTGAGAAATTAATAATTTCAATATATTAATTTTATCTTTGATCTACGAACCAACTTGACGTTTACTAAGCACTTTGTGCAATAAATTAATTTATCTGTATCTAGATATAGCTATGTAGGTACCTAACATTTATTTTTTTTCACACAATTTAATTTTTTTTTTTATTTAATGATGCAATAATTAAGAGTAAGTTGTTTGAATGTAAAAATTCAATATATGTGAACAACACTGATCAGTTTATTTACGTATTTATGAAAGAACGCAAAAATGTATGTCATATTCAAAAATAAGAAAACTTAATTACGTATTTTTAAGACGTTATTGATTGTTTGATAACATAGATGGATTTTAAATAATTGCTTTGCTACACAAGCGTGTGCAAGTATATTGATTTTTAAATATTTTGTTGAATCATTCACATAATTTAGTGAAGTTTTTGAAAAATAAAAACGCAAGGTATATGACATAGATTATCCTAATTTATAATATTATATCAACATTTGGTTATTTTATTATAAATATTTATTGAACGTTGGTTAGCACAAAAGTATGAGTTATAACTTGGAAGCTCAATTACATTTTTCACTTATAATTTACTATGTAGTAAATGATAGTTATAGCATGCAGGATGTCACTATGCCAGGATATTTAGTGAATGATTCTCATTTTAAAAATCAAAATTGGTAAGAAAGAACATTAAAACATTGTTCTATTAAATAGAATCACTATTGAAGTTAATTTGAACACATCATAAACACATTTTACAATTATCATTAATTTTATATATTATATCATAATTCATAATTGTGTGCCAGAAGTACCGAAGAATGATACTTATAACTATTAGAATTTAAAACGAAATAAATAAGTACTTACTATATACAATGTACATACTCTACTCTTATTCCTTATAATTGATTAATGATTTTAGGCTATTATTTATATTAGATTATTATAGGCAGTGTTGCGACTTATCTAGATAAATCTATAATTATCTATTATCTTATGTAGATATAAATTTAAATGTTATCTATTTATCTATCTTAGATGAAGACTTCAGTCGTTTATTGGAATTTATCTAGATATTGTTTTTGCGTTGTAGGAATTATTTTAATTAGTTTTAATATTATTTATGTTCCTGGTATAATTACCAATTTTGATTCACATCGTCACCGTACGTTGACGACGATGGTCAGATACTCAGACGATAACGATTTCTATTATAATATTAATATACACTATTAAAATAAAGTGAACGATGTTAAGTTGAAACATGGAAAGTCCGGACTCTAAAGAAATAATTAAAAAATAATTATTTCGTTGAAAATAAATCCCTCGATTTCGTACAGCTTATAGGTGCAACAAATTAAATTTCAAACACCTTAAACACATTTTTTTAACAAATACAATTTTAATTTTAAATCATTGTTTTTAAAAAAATTATCTGCTTTTTATTTAGATGAATTCTGATTATCTTTTATCTATTAAATAGAGATAGTTTTAATGTAGAGTTTATTTTAATGTTTATCTAAATAGATTTTTGATCTATTATCTTTATCTTTATTTAGATTAAAAAATAATTATTTGGGTTCAACACTGATTATAGGTACCTACCTCGTATAATATAATGCATTAGCAAAATCTGTAAAATTATTATTATTACATTATAGAAAAAACTCGAAGAACTCGCTTCTGCTACATAATATATTTCAAGTATACCATGCCATTGAGTAAGTCACAGTTATGGAAGTCTTAAATTGTAATTCATTGATAAATTATTGTATAAGAAAAACGATTCAAAGTAAATATGGATCGGCTAAAACAGTTATATCCATAAAGGTTTTTATAATTATTATATATTTATTGATTCGGTAGGTTTGAACTGATTTTTGATTAAAAAATCTTAAAAATTCATAGGCATAAATATGGTTAAAAATATGTAAATCTAGAAGTATCAATTAACATAATTTATTATGCTTAATAAGATAAGTTAGAAAATATTATGGGAAGGAAGGAGAGCTTTAGGAGTTTTTTGAGAGGCAAAACGCACTAAGCCACTCCAATTTATGCTTTTGCTGAAATACCTAAGTCAATAGTCAGTACCAATATCTAACTACTATGTGTAGAATAATATGAACATTGGTATAAATAGCTTAAAATAAGTCTTAATATTTTAAACATTTCATAGTATATACAGAATGTTTTTCAAAAAATCCTGTCTGTGTTATTGATACATTAAATCTACTGTTAGAATAACTTATGAGAAGTCTAACATTAAATTTATAAACACAAAAACGTTTAAAAAAATGCAACATTTTTAATTATTTAAAAAAAACCCAACAAGAACAAACTTATTTTGAAAAATATACTATCTATAAAATTCTATTATTAGTATTTGGTAGTAGAAATTTCAAATTTGTACGATTAATTTTTACTGAACTACAACAACAACAACAAAAACCAAAATCAATTTTGTCAATAACTGATGTTACGTAAATATTTCCATTTCACTTTTCCCTCTGTTTTTCGTTAGTGTTTTTTCAAATTATTAATAAAAAGCACCGATAATTTTCAATTATCGACTCTCCAAAGTTTCCGATTAGATGATAAATGTTATATGTGTCGATACGTTGAAGATTGAAACACATTTTCTGCTCAAAATCGTGATGACAGACACAAAAAAATAGATGGGTCACCCGAAATATGTTTTTAGCCACGTCACTCTCCGTAAATGTACTTATTGTTAATTTACACACACACAATGTTATGAGCGACTGCAGGGTAAGAGGTTTTTGCCTTCTACGCAATATCGTGTTCGTTCAGTGGAACGAGCGAACCTCACTGCCAATGACGATCGTTATATATAATATTATCCTGCCTGTAAATATAAACGCAAAAATAAACCATGAAACAAAATTGGTAGGTGCTAGCTTATAAAATACTACAGCCATAGCTAAACTAAATAGTTCATATAAGATATTTATAATTAAAGAGATTGCTAAACGTCAAACAAAACCGAAATAATGTGTGACATTGGTCTTGTCTCTTAGACTATTATAGGTGCCTATCTTATATAGCTGCACCCACTTGTTACCTATATAATATAGTTAATTAATGTAATGTATATTATACTAATGTTGTACGCACTAATCAGTGGTAGGTATAAGATAATTTGGAAAGGCGTGAAAAAGATTAATCCAACAGCAGCGCAAATGTGGTTATTCGAATTAACATAGGCATTATATATAGGCATGGATTTTATGTAAATGTAATTTTCTTTTTATATTTGACTTAGGACAATTCTGATTCAAAAATCTACAGGTTCATTTGAAGGTGTAATAAAATTCTAATGCTAAAATGTACTTTTGCATAATTTTACAAATTTGAGTCAAAATGTATAATAATTACAACAGTTTAGAGTGATAAAACTGCATAAATCAAAATTATTTTAGACAATAAATAGTTAAACATTTTAATGAAATTGGGTATTTTTACGTAAAAAAACTATTTATCCTCAAATGATTTTTGGTATTTTATTGTAATTCAAAAGTTATTAATCATAGAAATTTGTAACATGAGTATACACAATGAAATTTAAAAAATATTTGAACTAATTTTAAGTTGATCATAAGCATTTTAAATTATCTATTTTTTATTAGGTTTTTTTCGATATTTATTTATATAACATTTTTTTTCAGTCAATAACTACTTATGATCATAATATCCGTAATATAATAAACTGTTCTCATACAAATTTTAAAATATTCAAAATATCTGGTAACAGTTTTTTATTAGTATTTGAGGTTTAAATGTTGATAAAAGCCATATTTAAACGAAAAATAAACGACTTATTTTGAAATATTTTTAGTTATTTTGTTGTAATTAAAATATTAATTATTGAATTTTAAATGTTTTTGCCTTACGTTAAAATATTATTATTTTCTATACACAATCAAATTTTCAAAATGTACATTATATTTATGCCACGAACCTATTCACACCATTCTACGTGTGGTATGTTAGTTTATTGTTTTATTGTATATTATAATATTAGTATTAATAATAATTAGTAATATAATATAGGTACCTACGCAATTTTTTTTTCAAAAATTAGTTTTAACTACCTTGAAGTAATACTAATATAATAATGTTAAATAATTGTAATATATTACTAGAACCAATAAATTTGAAGTTAAAACTAAGTATATTATTATTAATAAATTTTAACTTAAAGATAAGACAAATAAAATAAATAGTTTGGGGTTTCAAAATTGCAAACTTATGCTGTTTGTTGATTATTATAAAATAGAAAATTGTCGAAAACTGTGATATTTAATTTCAAAAGTGCAAAACAATTTGACGTCTATACAACTTTACGTCACAACGATAATTTAATATTATTGATTACGTAATTATGCGACTGGTGGTGTACAAATTGGTATTTTTAAAACTAACTTTTTAATTTTAGAACACAAATATTTTTAGATTTTAGAGTTTTCAAATGCTGATTTTACAATGATTGTATGTTGTTTTTTTTATACATGCTAACACAAAGTAAAGTTTTTTACCATTAAGTAGTTTTTTACTAGAACACTTTTTAAAGTAAAAAAAGCTTTAATTTTCTACTTCAGCATCTTTTTTTGTAGGAAAGTGAATGTAGTTAGAACTTTGGGTGGTCAAAAGTAAAAAAAAAAAATAGTAGTTATCAAATTAAAGCTTCGAAAATAAAAGAAAAAACGGGAAATTCTTATGTTTAACTAGTATTTGACAAAATCGATTTTATTTTTTTTTTTAGTGTAACTCAAAAACGAATAACCGTAAGTACTTATAATTTTCACATTTTCATTAAATATTCACATATATTACCATTTAGTATAGGTACATGATAAAACGTTCAAAATATTAAAAGCATTAGAAATATTCGATTTTTTAAAATTTTTCTTTTATTGTTGATAAATAATTTTTTGATCGGTCAAAAATCTTGAAAATTTAAGTTGTTTTTAGTGTTCTTAAAGAAAAATAGTTAGAATGAATCCATAATAATTTTTTTATGAGCGTTTTAAATTAGAATTTGTACGTAATTCGTCAAAATCACAAACATTTGCAAATTGTTTTGTAATTAAAAGTGTATAAAAAAATGTTTTTCCATTATATTCAGGTTTGAAAAAAATAGTCCACGTTGGAACTAAAAATTTTAAAAAGTATACACGCAATTTTTTTTATAAACAGTTCGAATTTCGACAATTTTCTGTAGGTTGTTTTATAGTAATTTAAAAACATTATTCGTGGGATGTATGTGGCACAGAGCAGGTTCTCACAATGTTACCCGTAAAGTAACCTACGTAGGTTTCTATACTCGTACTATAATATAAGATACAATATATATACCACATAATATTGTATAACCACTTGGAAAAAAATTATTGTGTATAGATGAAAATTGTTATAAATATCAAATTATTCACCTATAGAATTACAGAAGACATACCTAATTACCCATTACACGAAGCCCCTAGGATACCTATAGACTCGTGAGTAGAATAATTTATAAATCATTTTTAGTAACATAATTACTAAAAATATTTTAGGCTTAATCTGTATATTTTATAAAAGATGTATAAGACTTGAATGTTTTTGTGCTATAATTTAAAGTTTGAATGCTTTAGTGCAGAGCACGAATTAAGATATACAGAATACGCAACGAGAGCCCTTTATCAGTATTTCGGCGGTCCGATAGCTTCTGTATTCCCAAAATAGCGCGAAAATGTTACAGTGGTGGAATCTTCAATTAATGTCGTATGATAAACATGTTTGTAGCGGGTAGCCTGTTTTATAATGGTACATTATTATTTATTTATTTAGCATTTGCGTGTACCAGATTAAATAAAGAAATTCCTTATACAAATTTCATTTGATTTAATAATAATTATTAAATTTAAAATATTTTCGTATTTGTTTTATGTACTTAATAGTATTTATTATATTGTTATATTAAATTATTTATAAAATAATCAAGAGATCAGTTCATAAGTAAAATTAAAATTCTTGGTTAATGATAGCATTGTATTAGTTCATTAATCGCCACTGCAGCGATAAAAGCGCTGAAGTCATTCTAGGTTTTGGAAACTTTCGTTTTCATCTGATAGTTCTTTGTTGTTGAATTATCTAATAATGAATTATTACTCTATTAAATTATGGTGTTTGATAAGTTATGAATAATATTATTGATAATAATATAACACCAATTTGTATAGTTATACTAATGATTTTGTTATAAGTTTTAAATATATAGTAAAGTGTATCTTTGTTTAATTTGATTATTCACAAATCACTATAATATTTTAGTCGACCTAACTATTTTAATTTAAAATTAATATTATCATATGTCTTACTGTTACAGGTTGACTTTGATTTCCAGTGCTTTCATAAAGAAGCTTCAAATTTGTCAAATATGTTTAACACAAATGAAACTAATTCAAGTAATTGATCAAAGGCTGGAAGACTCAACAAATAAGAAGTTATACAATAATATGATGGAAAACAATTAAATAACTGAAAATAAGTTCAATTTATTTTTAAATTGTGATCCATTGTTCTTAAATTATTTACAAATATTTTATAAAAACTTATACATATTTTTTTTCACAGAATTTTTTTTTTATTTTTCAGGTTCTAAAAGTTGTCGAATTATTTATCTTTTATATGCAATTTTAGAACCAAAGAGTCGTATATCAACTCACAAGGAAAAAAAACTATCGTAAAATACTTAATCCAAGGTTCTCAAAATGTTTTATGGTATATCACCAACATTTTTAATTTTAAAAAATTAACATTTTAATAAAAAATAAATTGAATAATTTTTAAATCTCATAAAACTTTATAACATTATATACTACGATATAAAATCATATACACATTTAGAGTGTCCGCGCGTAACCGCGTTCTGAAATGAACATTTTTAGTATACCGTACAAATAGTGTCCACATTCTGAATTTTGAATAATGTACCGCACAAAGTGACCGTTTACATAATATCTCATATGTTATGTTACTTATATGATATTAAAATCAACAAAAAACAATATTATAGAAGGTTATTACCTCAAATGGCAAAAGCACTGGATAAAACAAAATACCAAATTAAATACAATAAAATATAATATTCATGTTTGGCAAAACCTCAGCCTAAAAGGGAAAGATGAAACTATCTTAAATTGCCTCCGAATAGGGCACACATTCACAACACATAATCACCTCATGACTAGAAGGCAGAAACGACCCCCCCCCCCATATTAGGGTGACTATTTTTATAAAAAGAAAAAACGGGACTAACAGTATTAGATTAATTCTTGGAAAATAATCTTTCTATTTTTTTTACTAGTTTTTATATTTTACAGTAACAGTTAAAATAATTTTTCATTAGCTCAATAGTTTAACTACTTTCGAGCTGGATTGAAAATATTACCATGTACACTGCTTTAACCTTGGTTTGAAATTTTAATATAAAACTGTTTTATATAATACTGTTTTGTATTGGTTTCATAAATTGATTTTTTTCTTTTACACATACAATATAATAATATGGAGATGACCGCTGATAACGGGATTAAAACGGTACAAATAGCGTCCCATTTGAAGTTTGTCGGAAAAACGGGACATGATGATAAAAAAAGGACAATCCCTTTTTAAACGGGACATATGATCACCCCATCTTATATGCAAATCATATGGAGAGGATTACGCAGACAAACACATATTAATTGAATGCTTAAAAGTTCGAAGACTCGAGAAACAAACACCACATACCATATCTACTAGGAGAAGCCTTACAACTCGAACTCCAATCAAATATCAACATTCAACATCATCAACTTCTTAAAAGAAATCAAATTGTATAATCTAAGTATAAACTTTTCCGTAAAATGTATGTAAATACATTGCAAACTGATAACTAATGACTATATTAATATATTAGCCAATGTAACTAAGACCGATAAAAAAAAATAAACAATTTTTAAATTAATGGTCAAACAATTACTGTTAATTTAATAAAATAATATCTTGCTGATTTAATAAAACTTTAATTTGTTCTTAGAGAATTATTAATTAAATTAACACATAATTGTATTAATATAAAAGAAAATTCTAACCGTGTATTATTTCATTACAATAAAACAATTTTTTAAATTAAATTAACAAATCAAAATTTGTCATATCAACAAAATATTTATTTTCATAATAACAAACCCTGTTGAATCTATGTTTATCATTATTTTATTGATTTAATCTGGATTTTTATTAATTGAACTGTGGTATTTCTATCTGCAATGTATTACAATCACGGAATTCTGGAAAAGTTTTATATATTTTTATTAAATTTTTGTGTGATTTTTTAACTCAGTACGAGTGATTGCCGATTGATATTATAAAACGAGTAAAAAGGTTTCAAATATTTTTGGACTACAACAAGGCTTTTCTTGTAATGTTTGTAAAGGCCAATGTCAAAATTAACGCTGTACTTGCTTCAAAGCTTCGGTTAAATGTAACAGTCGCTGTCATAAATCAATAATTGTATAATAATAAATAACATACCTAATTAATAAATATTATAGCAATAAATGCAATTACAAATATATTATATAATATGAGATTTCATACTCTAAAAAAAAATTTATATAATTCAAATCAAAAAAAAAAAATAAAATACTATGTAAATAATCATATACGCTTAAAATATTATATTTATTTTTTAATACTACCTAGGTACTCTTATATTTTTATTATACGTATAGGATTTGTTTGCGTTTTATTTGCGCTGCGGAGGTCTTGTTGATAATACAGTCCGAACCATTCGTTAGCTTAACGAAATCGTATCCTTGGGCGTTTATATAAACGTTCAATTATAATATTATGATTAGGACTGGATTTCGATATAGTTTCTTAATTAAACATATTTTTTAAATTGTGGCCTAGGACTATATTATAACAAACATTGCTTATAGGACATACGTAGGAGTACAGCGGGAATGGTAAAATGTTTTCTATTAAATTGCATTTAATTTGTGTATTTACAATGATGTTGCATAGGTAGGTATGTTGCGAATAAAATAATATGTCTTCTCATCTATAATAAGACATTATTTTTATAGTCTTTAGGGCATTACATTCTAGTCCATGTACCTACTTATAATAATAACATATAAACTCAAAGGTGAGCGAGTTAATAAAAAAATATTTACTTAAGTTAATAAGGTTAAACTTACTATAGTACGGCGGACCTAAAGCCAAAATTTCATAGTCGAGGAAAAATACATTTTCCAATAACAAATATGCCGGATCAGCCGTGATATTGTATAATTTTTTTTTTAATTAATATTTATTTACAATACTGGAAAGATTAGCTATTATAGTGATAATGTGCCTGTACAGTTATTATAAATGTATATAACCGTGACTACTGATTCGTAACTCGTGAGATAGTTATAAGGCGTGCGGTTGAAAAACAGTTTACAATTATTATAACACATTTTTATGTATTATAAGTGCCGCTAATGTAAACAAATTTGTATGATGTTTGTTGCTGTGGGTTACAGTTTGAAAAAAGAAACCGTTTTGGATTGTCCTAAAACACTTTAACTGCATTTTATATTGTTTGCCACAACTTTGTACTCGGAAAACATGACAGCCGAACGAGTAAAGAAATAGTGTTATTGAGTAGGTGGCAAGCGGGCGTAATGGTGCAGTGCCAGGAGGATTTGACAATTGCTCATTTGGCTCGTTGTTCATAAATCATCGCATCCTCCAGGGATCCACATATAAGTAATAATATATATATAAGGTGTACTCTGCATCAACTAACTTCAACTCTACTAAACTAAAATCGGACGCACAACGTATTCAGTAATAATATAGTAATAACAACCATGGCGAGGTAAAATGTATTATAATTTATAACAGAGTCGTCATTATAATATGGTTCTATATAGTAATGACGAGTGCATTTTGTTTTAGATATTTTAGATTCTGAGTGGAATGAATTTATTGATTGCACAATAATTATGTGTGTGTGTTTGCGTTTTTTTGTGTATATATTATGAATATTTTATAATAGAAAAAATGTTTCAATTTTTAACTTTGGGAGGGCTTCTTGGTAGAAAATCACATCTAATTGGTAAATACTATTGAAAGGTAAAAATTGAAAATTCCCAGTATTTTTCAAAATAATTTTTAAAAACAAAAAAAAGTAAAATAAGAAATTTTCATGCAAAACCAGTTTCAATAAAATGTAATGTAACTCAAAAACGAATTACGCAGTAGACAGATAATTGAAATGTTCACCAAATGTATATATTATCATCTTCTCAAAAGTGGGCAAGTTACTGAAAATAATTAACTGTGCAAGTTAAGTTAATTTAATTTAATTGCTTTCAGTTAAAGTTAAAAGTTAAAAAAAAATAACTAGATAAGTTAAAGATTTGAAGCATAACCAGTTTTAAACAAAATTAATTTTATTTTTTTTTTAGTAATTCAAAATATTTATATTAGTATTTTTTAAATAAGTTAAAATTTTCAAATTATTTTGGTTATATATAGTCCTTTGAAGTTTGTTAATTGTTGATTTTTTATGTGTTTTTCGATTTAAGTATAATAACATTTTTATTTTTGATTAATAATGGTTTTTATTAAAATATTTATAAAATAAAAAAAAAATAAATATTAATATAAATAAATATATATATATATATTAATATTAATATTTATTTCTTATCAAAAATACATAGTCACTTTTTTTATATATTTAAAATTCAAAATATCTTAAAAATCAAGAATATTTACAAATTATTTTATAATTAAATTTTAAAGCGAAAATGTAGTACATGATATCTCATAAATATTTTTTCCCTGAAAATTAAAATAAAAAATTTATCATAAAACCTTTTATATAGTCAATATGCCTAACAGCTATTAATATTATACGAAATTGTATTATTTTACCTAATAATTACTCTATTAACGTATGAAAAAAAATTAGTTTAACCTTCGTGTTACTAATAGAAGAATAATTACACTCAAAGTTACCCAAAAAGGTACATTCGACACTCACAACTATACAGCACAGCGACTTCTTCGGTTTTTTTTTTAATTGCCATTTCTATATACCTTCACATTGTATACGATAAACATGCAGGTAATGCAGTACGTACGATCTTTGGCGGTAAAACGTCGGCGTATAGATAATGCACGTTGCTGTAACAATGATACCAGCTCGATTGTTGGCCAACAGGACCAGTTCTATATACATACGCATCGAGCCCAATCTATCGCGAACAGACAATAATAACATACACACATACACACACACACACAACAATGTGCCTAACAACTGCATGTGTGCAATAACCTGATTTCGGTGGTTCGACGATAGTATGATATTATTTCGATAAGATTTCGCCCTGGAGGCACACGTCTCGGACGCCGGGGTCTCGCAATCCTGATGTATAACATCATGCCGATCTACTCGGCCCCACCCATCCAACACCCCTCGACCATGGCCGGCGAGAGCCGAGTTGCACTGCTGGTATACCAGTGCCTATATAAATTAGACTGCCAGCCGTTAGAACTTTACATTTAGTCAAACATTTAGTGACTTCAACGCACTCGACGACCAAAAACAACCTTATTTATTCGCCATGGCATTCCAAGTGAGTACACACGTTTTTTCATTTTTTTAAATTTTTTTTTTCGTTTCGTCGCCTCGCCGACTTAAGTTTAAAAATTTGTTTTCTGGTATCTCGTAATTCAAAAACTCACGCTGAATCGAATTTCTTTTTTTTGTATAGAACAATAATATATTTTGCAAGACATTAGAGGTAAAAATTCCTCACGGTATAGGTATAGTAGCGGTGAAATCATATGTATATAGATATTAATTTAAAGTTGTGTATCAGTTTTATTATTGTTTTCCTTTATAGTCTACATCGTTATAATATATTATTTAAATTCATTGTATAAAGTAGCATTGTTTTGAATTTCAACATGTTTAAAATTTTAAATCATATTTGAATATAATTTCGATCTATTCGTTGGACGGAAATTTCATCGATAGTAATAAATAATAATACACTTTATTACCCTATTATCCGCCTGTAGGCACGACTTTTTTTAGGAACAAATCCATGAGGATAGTTTTTAACAACAAGTCTCGCGATTCCAAGATGTTAAAGCGCGCTGGTGAATTGCAGTTGCACAAATATAAATCGTTTATTATCGTACAAACTGCAGGATGACAGCTATACCTAAATAGCCTATTTCGATTGTAGTCATGTCGTCCATATCGAGCATTTGGCTGCACTTTATAACAATTACGATTCGGTCGGCGCACATACAGGCTCCGAGAAAGTATATACTATTATAACAAATTCAACTAATTACGGAGTAGGTCGGAAGTCATCGGATCCATAAAAAAACCTTGATCCTACTAACTCAAATAAGTTGTTTCGCAAGTGCAGCTGTATATGGTGACCTCGCGTCAATACTACCCGTTAGACGGTTCCGCATATAAATTGCACGCCTACCCAGTATACATGTCCTATAATAATACGTATACGAAGAATATGGCTTGTACAGACACAATTTTTTTAAAAGTATAATAAATAATAATATTGTTCTCTTATTGTAGACCGTCGCCGTCTTCGCCTGCGTGCTCGCCGCCGCACTCGCCGCCCCAGCATACCCGGCACCCGCTGCTTACCCAGCGCCCGCCGCTGCCTATCCAGCACCCGCATACTCCGCACCCAAGTCTTACGCCCCGGAGCCCGCCTACGCCCCAGCCCCGTACAACTTCGAATACAGCGTGCACGATGATGCCACATACGA
>JACXSJ010000149.1:0-15177 GCA_014851325.1 Pentalonia nigronervosa | reverse complement strand
AACATTTTACATTGTACTAGGCCCATGACTTGGTAAATCAGGTCCCTATCTGTAATAATATCCTAAACACACTACTATTTAGATGCCGTGATCTACATAATAATATAGATAGGACTCGATTCCGGAGCGAATGATTTGAAAAATGTTTGGCCGATTCAGTTGTAGGCAGGGCCACATTTGGAGGAGGAGGGTGCTATTGGCCCAGCCGGCTGATTCTGAGAGGGAACTTTTTTATATTTTCAATATTTAATTTATTTATTTTCGTATAATAAGGCGTTTTTTTTTTTATTGGCCCGGGCGGCAAGTTCAAATATACGGTTCTGTTTGTACGATTGAGGTCACAGGTGGTACCTACTTGGAAGTGGCGGAATCACGTGTGTAGTTTGTGTTATTGAGTTCGAATTTATATGTATTAAAAAAACCAAAATATGTAAATATAAATGTAATAAAAAAATGAAAATCTTGAAGTTTAAAAAAAATTTATAGAAAAAAAGCACAATTTGTACAATTATAAATCTTATTCTGGATTTTGATTGCAACGGGATACCAGCATATATATATATGTGTGTGTGTGTGTGTGTGTGTGTGTGTATGTGTGTGTAAATTTTCCAAGTTAAATGCTCGACGGTTTGGTTTCAACACAGATTTGTACCGACCGAAGGAACGCTCGTCTTTAACAGATGTAATAGGTGCAAATTTCATATTTAACCGATTTAAAAAAATTATCATTTTTGCAGATATATTATTATTGACAGTTGTTTGTTTTTAACCCATCTCGGCGTTTAATGACTGATATTATTTTGTACACGTACTTTTGGAAATACGATATTGTCACAACATTACGACAAGATTATACAGTTGACAAAATATAAAATCGTATTCATCAATATTGTGTTAATATGTAAGAAAATATGGAATGAGTGAGAAATATGTAAAAATATGACTCATTTTATTACAATTATTTGAAACGAATTTATCTCTTGCTTAAATTAAATTATTTAGTCACAGTAAAAATATATATTTACATATAAATCCGAGCCCTAGTTATCAGTGATGATCGGCCTTATCAACAATCACGTATTTTTTATCAATATATTGTACAGACGTCTTTAACTTTTATGCAAGTACTGAAATCTGTGGAATTAATATTAATTAATTAATTAATATAAAGTAGCTCATGAATTTTTTTTAAGCAATTATAAAATATTGGAAATACACATTTCCAATTTTTTATGACCATTAGAATTTTAAATGTTGACAAAATTAACTAGTTTTAAGTTACCTATTTATATTTATTTATTTTATATATTCAAACTTTTTTAGTTTTATTTTATAATAGTTGATAAATGTGTTGATGCTTGATCATAAATTTTGATAATGTGATAAATGATTGCATACAAATTGTTTTGAAAGCATATCAAAAATACTTAGGTACATTTTTTTTTCATAAATATTAAAGTTAAAATTATGGTAGTCATTTAGACGAAAAATAACAATTATTGACAATGTTTTGTTGCTGTTCAAAAATATTATTCGAGGAACTTGAAACTTTTTGCTACCACGTTCATTATTATTAAATTTACTATACACAATGACATTTTTAAAAAGTGTTATGAACTTAATTTATTTAAAACACATATGTATTCATATCATTCTACCATACGTCAGTGTAGACTTCAATAATAATAACATTATAATATATTAATATAAAATATTATGATTAATTAATTATTTAAAAAATGCAATGTTTTTGGTAAAAAATGATATACCTACAACAGTATTTCTAATAAATGCTGCCAGACGTTTCCACTCAGAATCGTTTTTTGTATGCAATGATTTACAATTGAATTCATGTTTAATACATTCATTATTATAGTGTTACTTAATCAGGTGCACTCGACACTATTACTATACACCATAGGTTAACTTCTATCTTCTGTGTATTTTTTATTTAATTTTATGATACATACCTATACAGTATACACTATGCCTTGTGTTGTCGGTTCTAATGATAATCAGATACACATATTTTTAATAATATATGTCTTGGTCAAGTAATAGTGTAATTACTTATTATATATTATAGTAATAAATAGTACCTATTGAGCTTGAAATCGAAATGCAATGTGACTTGCACAAGAACGCTCTCAATGTGAACGACCGTGATACCATCTCCTGCAGATATATATAGAGACCATAATATTTACAACTCGCCTCTTTGGCGGGAGTGGATCAATGCACAAAATCGTATATAAAGCGGACAGTCGTTAATGGACTTTACACTCAGTCAACGTTCAGTTAATATAATCAACAACCAAAAAAAATTATTTATTCACTATCATGGCATTCCAAGTAAGTACCTAAAAGTACACTTATATACCTACCTAAACATTTAATTTTTGTTTCGTCAAACGGTTATAAAACGGCTAACTATATAATTTTTTCTATTACTCACTTAATTCAATGGTGCATATTAAAGGATTATCTTTTTGGGTGCATAGCTATTTTGTACGTCAAAACGACTAGTTAGTCTGCTACAATTATTTGCCTCCACAATCAAATTCTCGCCATGACACATTCAAAAAACACACTCTTGCTCACGTTTTCTAGCGTAATAAGAGTTAGTTTTCAGTAAATTGTGTTTTTTAATTAAATTTATAAGGTCCAAATAATTTTAAAAAATGCATCACGTATGGTACTCAAAAAAAAAACCTAACATTTGTTTCGTTATTTTATAGTTTAATACTATTAATATTAAAGTAAAAATTATTTTAGTAAATCTCTGACCGATGGAGTCAAAAGTATCTACTATATGCCGTCTACAAGAAAGTTATCCAGTTATTATTTAACGCGTTACTTAAAAGAACATTAATTAATCTTTTCATACATTCTAGTCATGCCTACAGCATTTTGCGACTGTACTTGAACTATATATACTTTATTATATATTTTCAAACCAATTAATAATTAATAATAATATATAAAAGACATCGGCACGATATTATAACATTGATATATAAAGCAATATCGTCAGAGATGAATTTTGTTGTTGTTAATAATGTCAATATTAAATAATATTATATGCAATTTAAAACGTCATCATCTGAAAAAAAAATGTTACCCCTAATTAGGGTACACGTTATTGTAATATATTATTATCTTTTTCTGTTGCAGACCGTCGCCGTCTTCGCCTGCGTGCTCGCCGCCGCACTCGCCGCCCCAGCATACCCGGCACCCGCTGCTTACCCAGCGCCCGCCGCTGCCTATCCAGCACCCGCATACTCCGCACCCAAGTCTTACGCTCCGGAGCCCGCCTACGCCCCAGCCCCGTACAACTTCGAATACAGCGTGCACGATGATGCCACATACGACATCAAGAGCCAATCCGAATACAGCGACGGTAACGGTTACGTCAAAGGATCCTACAGCCTGGTCGAGCCTGATGGCACCAAGAGAATCGTCGAATACACCGCCGACGACTACAACGGTTTCGTCGCCGAAGTAAAGAAAGAAGGCACACCGTCTTACAGCTCCGCCCCGGCCTACAAGCCAGCATACAAGGCCCCAGCTTACCCAGCTGCCCCAGCCTACCCATCGGCTTACCCAGCAGCCGCCCCAGCCTACAAGCCAGCGTATTCTGCCCCGGCCTACTCTGCTCTGGCTTACTCTGCCCCGGCTTACTCTACACCAGCTTACGGATACTCTACCCCCACCCCGGCTTACAGACACGCCGCTCCAGCCTACAAGCAATCGTACGCCGCTCCAGCATACAAACAATACTAATTTATAATGAATTCTAGGAACAAATAATTTATTGTAATTTCGTGTAAATAAAATTTCAAATTGCCAATACACAATTTTATTTTTTTATTTGGTCTTACCCTCATAATCTTAATTTGAATTGTTGGTATTTGAGATACCTAGATATATCTCTAATGTAAATTTAACAGCCGCAATGAAGAATGTCTAGCTTAACTGACTATGAATTTAAATGCAACATTAAAATAAAATAATATCTATTGAGAAAAACTTGACAACCTTATACTAATACTATATGGGTACTATGGAATATATAGCTAGTTTTATTAGTTCTTGGTTCAGTACTCTTTTTGAGGTTTATTTTGCTTTTTTGACATCAGTATTTATAAGTTTTAAAGGTTTTGTATTATGCAAGTAAATTATTTTTTATTTTTTTATGCTTGGTAAATTTTGTTGTATATATATTTTATTTGTTATGAAAAAGAATATATAGGAATATATAATAATAGAAATGAATGTCAGTGAATTAAGTACATATTTATTTGGTATAATATATCTAACAAAATATACAACACTTTTTTATTTTCACTTATTATATTTATTTTCGAACATGCCTGAAGCTAATGAACTAAAATACATTGAATGTGGAAACAAATTAAAATGTTTAAAAAACTTGAGAGCTCGTATATTGAAAAGTAGATGAAATAACACCCACTAATAGAGAGAAAAATAAAAACTTCTACATATTTACGTATGGCCTATGTTCAAATTCATATTGCCAAGAAAAAAATTTAAAGGAACATAAAATAATTGCACATGCTTCTATTAAGACAATAAACATATTGGTCCCATGTATTTTTTGCTCATTTATTGCTCCATACAAAATTATGGATGAACATTATTTAAAGGACCATAATGCTTCACAAAATATTATTAAATTAGAATTTTTTTTTTTATTTATTGATATAATTGTTTCAATACAATGGTATTTTTACAATATTACTATTTTACAGATTACAAATCATAATTATAATTTTATAATGTATAATAGTTTTGGTTAGTTATGAGTCTGAATCAATATCTGAGGTTGAGGTGTCTTCATTGGGATCTAGTATGATGTCCTGAGATAGCCGTGGTTTGAGTCTCAGATTTGTGGATCTCTTGCCGATGTTGTAGTGACGAGCTCTTTCTACATTTTGGAGTTTTTCGTGGAAACTTTTAAATTGTTGTGTTATCCAGGTAGATAGATGTGGTAGGCCTGTATCGTTGTGTAGTTGTTTGTTTCTCATAAACCAAGGGGCCTTTAGGGCTATTCTTAGGAATTTATTTTGAAGAGTTTGTAGTTTTTTAATTTTTACTTTTGAGGCAGCTGCCCATACTGGGCATGCATAGGTTACTAGTGGTCTTATTATTGCTGTATAGAGGAGTAGAGAGCATTTTATTTGTATGGTAGATCTATGATTTAATAGAGGGTACAGTATTCGTAGCCTTGTGTATCCTTGGTTTAATTTTTTGTTAATGTGCATTTTCCAGCTTAGTTTTTCATCAAGGTGCAGGCCCAGGTATTTTATTGATTCGTTTTTGTTGCTCCAGTTGATTTCTTTATTGTTTATTTGAAGTAAGGTCGGGTTTATATATTTTCTATGTGTAAATATTTTTGCTTCGCTTTTGGTTGGGTTTAGTGTTAGTTTCCATTTTGAGAACCAAAGGGATAGTACATCAAGGGAGCTTTGTAGGTCTCTTATTGAAGATTCGAGAATTTGATTTTGTGTTATTATTGCTGTGTCGTCTGCGAACATAGCTAGCTGGCAGTGTTGTGGTGTTGGTATATCGTGACAGTATATATTAAATAGAGAAGGTCCTAGCACAGATCCCTGAGGAACTTCAGCCTTTACTCTATGTATTTGTGATATGTCTGTTCCTATTCTGACACGGAAGTTGCGATTTGTTATAAATAACAAGAGTGCATTGTTAAGGTATGTGGGTAGTCATGGGGTTTTTATTTTTGAGATAAGTCCATGGTGCCAAACCTTATCAAATGCCTGTGATATGTCTAGGAAGGCTGTTGTGGTAAATTTTTTATTTTCGTAACCGTTTACTATTATTTCAGAGATCCATTGTAGTTGATGAGTTGTTGAATGGAATGGTTTGAAGCCAAATTGATGTAGTGGTATGATTTTTAGAAACGGTTTAATTCTGTGCAGCAAGATTCTTTCGAGGAGTTTTGAGAAGGTTGGGAGTAGACTTATGAGTCTGTAACTTTTGGGTGAACTTTTTTGTTTTCCTGGTTTATGTACAGGGATAATAATTGCGATTTTCCATGTGTCGGGAAAATAGCCTAGTCTCATAGAGGAGTTCATAAGGCTAGCTATGTATGATAGTGATTTTGAAGTGAGGTTTTTGACTATTTTATTCGTTATTAGGACATGTCCCGGGCTTTTTTTATTAGCTAGTTTATTTATTATTATCTGTATTTCATTAGGGGTACATGGTCTAATAGAATTAACTATTGGTTGATCTTCAATGTTTCTTTGTTCAAGGTTTATTATTTCATTTTGGTTTGTATGGTTTTCATCAGTTGTGAAGCAGCTTTCAAGGTGTTGGGCAAAGATTTCACATTTTTCAATGTTAGTTACGTACTTAGCTAATCCGTTTTTTAAGAGGGGAATTGTTTCACGCTGTTTAGTGATTCTTTTGGTAGCTATCCAAAGACTTGAGTCATTTAGATTTATTTTTGACATGTATGCTTTGTAAGAATTATACCTTAGATTATCCAGTTCCCATTTTACTCGTCTTGTTAGTTGATATAAGCGTTTTTTGACTGCTGGTGATCGGTGTGATTGCCAAATTCTTCGTGCCTTATGTTTTTTTTTGATTAGGCTTTGTATGTAGAATGGTATTGGTGTGTTATAATTATGAGATTTTTTGTAATTTGGTAGGGCTAGTGCTAAGTCTATCGCTGATTTGATGGATTCTGTGAGATGTGTTATGCCCGAGTTTACATCGTTTGTATTTGTGAATTTTCTGCTTGGTTTTAATATTTTATCTATATTTTCTTTGAAGATTTCCCATTTTATTGGCCGATTTATTCATTTTGGTACTAGAGGGTTAGTTTCTGCTTGCACTCTTAGGGTTGTTAAAACCGGGACATGATCGGAGTCGAGCTCGTTTAATACTTTGTGGTATAAGTTTGTAGGGAAGTTTGAGATTAGAGCAATATCTAATATGTCCAGGGTAACTCCTGTTCGGTGGAAGGTTGACATGATGGAGGGGAGACCATGATGTTTAGATCTGACGTGTACTCGTACAATTTTTGACCATTTGGGTTTGTTTTTTTACAGCCCCAGATTTTGTTTTTGGAATTGAGACCTCCTAGGAGTATGGTGGGGGTATTGTTGAAGAGCTTGGGCAAGTCTGAGTTTTGAATTTTCTTGTTCGGTGGATTATATGCTGTTATAATACGTAAGTCATGTTTATTCGTTAAAAGATTTATTGTTACTGTTTCCATCTGGAGTGTGGGTGGCAGTATTATTACGTTGTGTTTTAGGTTTTTTTTAATCAGTATTGCTACTCCTCCTGAGGAGTGTGTGTGTGTTTCCTGTCGTTTCTATATATATCATAACCGGGTATTTTGAAGGTTTCAGAGTTCTTTAGGTGTGTTTCGGTGATACTAGTAATGTCGATTTTGTGTCGTGATAGAAATTCTGCTAAGGTAGACCTTTTGGATTTTAGTCCATTAGCATTCCAGTTGACTAATATGATATCCTTGATATTAATTATGTTCATTTTGGGTTGTTAAAGGTTTGAATGGGTTAGTTGTCATTTTGCTCGTTATTAACGCGAAGATGTTCTGAATGATTATTTGGACGTTTTGCAGTATATTCTCGATAAATTCTGAAATTATAGTTTGGAGGTGACTGTTTAGAAAGTCTTGGAGTGTTTTATTGGTGTTTTTTATTGTAATGTTTGGTATATTGGTTTTGGTTATTTCTGCATATGATTTTTTGTTTGGATTTGTTTGTATATTGACCGTGTCGGTTGCAATTGGTGGTTTGTTTATTGTATGAGGTTTCTTTGCGATTGTTGGTTTTATTTTTTTTGAGATATTTTTATAGTATGTACATCCTCTATAGTTGGCCGGGTGGGGCTCGTTGCACTTTACGCATTTGAGTGGGGTTGTTGATTCTTTGGGGCAATTTGAGTAGTGGTGATTTCCATCGCATTTTACACATCGTGGGTTTAGGCTGCATGATTTGCTTATGTGCTCATATCTCTGACAGTTGGTACATTGTGGTGGGACGTTGGATTTGCGTCGTGGTTCTATGGTGATTATACAGTTTAAAAATCTATTGAGTTCAAATATTTTGTTTGCTTCTTCCGTCCTGGTTAGTTGTATGACTGCTAGGGGAAGTGGGAGTTTATTTTTATTTGTTAGTTTTGTGACTGATTTTATAGGATAATTTAGATTTTTGAGATCATTTCAGATTTCCGATTCGGTGATTGACATTGGTAGGTTACGAATAACGGCAGAGATGTCCTTTTCGCTTTTGAGTCTATACGTAAATATTCGTATATTTTTTCTTCAAAAAATTTTGTTATCGCTCGAAAGTCATCGATTGTCTCTACGTTGATTTTAATTTTGTTATTTTTATTCTTTGCTATGAAATTGTTATGTAATAATGACGAGATTTTCTCTCGGAGTTTTACGTAATCTAGTATGTTGATAACAAATGCGGGTGGGATTTTTTCGTTAATATTAGTATTGGCGTTTTCTGTTTCCATTTGTTGTTGTGGATTATTAGCATTGATTTGGTTTTTGTCAGATTGGGAGTTTTTTAATGGCTCGTAGCGATTTGGTGAGGTGAAAAATATGTTTTCGGCTGATTTGAATTTGTTTTTAGCTGTTTTAATTGGTGATCTGAATTCTGTGTCGGAGTTTGGGGAAGGAGATGTTGAGTCATCGTATTCAGCAGTTAGTTTTTTTTGCTTATGATAAGTGGTGGGACCTTTCGATCCGTTGAATTTTTGTTTCTATCGATTTGTGTAACTGTGGGTTTATTCATTTTGGCTGTAAGTTGTTTGTTGGGTTACGTATTAATCGGCTGGGTTTATCGCCCGTGCGCGGTGGGTTGTTTCTATACAATGTGTTGTGTTTAGAAAGTGCTCTTTGTACTGTATTAGTAATAAATGTTTATAAATTACCAGATAACGACGTCACGGTCATTCTTAATTATTGCTATCGGGAGCTATGCAATACGGAGCGCGGAATAAACGTGTTGGCTCTACGGTGTCCAGACACGTACTAAATTAGAATTTGAGATTTTTGAAGAATTTGAAAGTTGGAGAAATTAAATTCAAGTTTCTATTCATTCATATTAATCAATAAAATTTTTTTTTAATATAGTATAATAATAATAACAGAATCAGCCATCTTGCAGCTATTTGGATCCTCTGTTTTTAGACGCTTGTAATAATGTTGTAACTCTGTTGTAAGTCAAACATTTTTGTTATTGACAACAGTTTTGGTGCCAAAGTAGTATTATCAGTGATAATTTAAAGCGGGTGAATAATATTATATTTTATTGTTCTAAATTGTTATAATATTATTTATTACTCTTAATATAATGCTAAAAAATATTAATAATATCTATTCTGTGCTTATAGCCTAATATTATATTAACTTATTATTATTTTTAAAAAGCTAAGTTATAACTATGGGTTATTAACTAGTTAAATAATCAGCTTAAATTAAAATTCATGTCAAATAGTTGTAAAGTTAAAAAAAATTAACTTATTTACTTTTTCCACTTTTGATTATTAATATAATTGAGATTAAATATAAACCGCAAGTATTTGGAACTTGCCATTTTTTTTTACTTTGAATCAATTTAATGTAATGTGCAGTAAAATCATGAATATTTTTTTAAAAGTATATTGTAGGTTTCTATTTACTAAAAATTACTATAATAATTATAATTCCTGTAATTCTGTAGATCTCAAAAATGTCATTAATTTACAATCTTTGGTTTAGTTGAGTAATAATTAAATTAAACTTGTTTATGATAATATTATTAGGTACATACTTACATACACACTTTATAATATATTTTTTAGAACTAAGTATTATTTATTAAATTCTATCGACTGTTTATAATATTATAAGTTGAGAATTAAAATAATAGTACTAAAGAGAGTTGTGAGATAATTAATATTGTCATTTATCAAGATGAAAGTAAAGAAGAAGACGTTGCAGAAGATTTACAATGTAGTCATTCCAACAATGTAAGTAATTATTTATATTTATAACTGGAATTAATTGACCAATCAATAAAATTAAACTATAATATTCATAGGATATAAATCCTCGTGACTGTTGTGGTGATCGGACGCACCTCCGCGGTGCTCCCGAGAACTTTTCTATTTGGTCGAATTGTAGTGTTCTGTTTTTTACGCGTGGTGTCTTGTTCGACGCGTTATGTTGCCCTGCGTCGATTGGTGTTACCCGCGACTGTAATTTTTTAGTTATCTCGGTTTTTTCTGGATATACACGTGGTTTTGGCTACCATGTTACGCACAAGTAGTTTTTTGCCTAAAAAGTGTGCGTTCGGGCCGGTGCCGCTCTTGAGTCGGCCCGATTAAATAGTCGGTGTCCTCCCGCAGCTTCTGGCGCCCCGCGCGCGGCGCTAAGACCCTAAATAGTCCCGGAAAATTCTTTTTCCGGCGACCCAGTTTCGGCTGTTTGCAGGCGCGTCGTAGGTTATTTGACCGCGCATGACGTCTTTTCGGACGTGGTTCGTCTCGAGGAATCCTTGGACGTCTCCATCGAGGAAATCCGAAGAATAATTGAGTGTGTACGACAGTTTTTGTTTTCCCTATCTGTTATAACGGCCGCCCAAAGCCGCTTGGGTGATAATCGGGAAAATCGGATCAACAGCTATTTTTCATTCGTAAACAGACCGTCCACCAAGGAGAATAATTTGATCGTCCACCAAGGAGATCGGATAGTGTAGACAACAGTTCGGCGGGAATTTTAAATTACCTCCACGGTGGAGGTAACAGCGTTTTTGTCCCGTAAACGCTCTAAAACCCCTCTAGCACTGCGCGGCCAATGCCAAGTCGATCCTTGAGGTGTAGCGGCTGTCCAACGTAAACGGGAACATAAGCCCCCCCCTCAATTTTTAAACTCTCCTAACTCTGAGGCCAGTGACTGTGGGGCTCTCAGTCTCTGCGGCGGGTCTCCTGTGGATCAGGCGAAGGCTCAAACGCCTTAGGAAACGGGGCACCCCTCCCCCCTTTTTGGGTTTAGGTTTTTTCCTTGCAAATTGTGTCTGTTGGGCACCTGGAACCTTCCCGCTGCGGGGAAACGCGGGGTTTTTGTTTTTAAGACCCTCAGGGGGTTCGTACTGCTGGTGAGTGGTACTGATACCTACGGATTTGGTACGCTTACCAGAGTCGTTTATTCAGTGCCGAGAGAAGTGGTAGTAACAAAGGGGGCAAGGGCACCGGACCTCCCCCCTTGCCATGGACTCAATGCCGGACGGTGGCTGCAAAGCCTCCTCGGCTAAGGCCAAGTCGGAGATTGGTGTGGATAGCGGTTCCTCCGAGACTAAGGTTGGCCAAACTTCTATTTCGGCTACCGTTAAGGCTTTTAACAAGCAGATGGTAGCTCAGGACAATGCTTTTAAAGCATTGATGAATAAGGCAGGGATGCTGGAGTGTGTCATGGAGAAGATGAGCTCGGAGCAGATAAAGAACGTGGTACATGATCTAACGGTAGCAATCCAAGCCTTTAAGGATAGCCGGGATAACCTGAACAGATCGTTCAATGCGGTGCTAGTGAGCGTCAGGAAAGAAGAGGCGGCTAAACCGGTGTCTGTGGTCACCCAGGTTTCCGAGCTAGCTAAAAAGGAGAAGAGGGACAAGGAGACGCAATCGCCCTGTTGGTGGACATTGCCGAGTCTGTCGGTGGTGAAGAGCGCTCGGCTTCCACAACGAGTCCTTCATGGACGGAGGTCGTCAAGAAGAGAAATGCAAGCAAGCAGAAAGCTATAGCTCCTACAGAAGCAGTAGTCAGTGTGGCACCTTTTAACACGTTAAGTGCCGATGTCAACACGTAGTTGACATGAGTAAATAAGCGCCCGTGGCTGATGTCAACACGTTGTTGACATGCAATAACCTGTTTTAAATCATGGCTTTATTCTGTCGGGTTTTGCCGTACACATTTGAAATTTGTGTCGGCTATTCATTACCATATTGAGTATTTAATCGCGCAGTTGGTTTTACATTTTCATATTTTTTTTATATTTTATTTACAATTTATGTTTTACGAAATAAGAAAAATTAACGGTAAGTAATCTTAGTGTTGTATGTAAATTCTTATTATTATTATAATTCTAAATGTATTTTTCATTATAATAAAAATATATTTTTGTACAAAATCGTATAAATATATAAATTAATGTATAGAAAAATGAACCGCGCTATGACTAATGAAGAATTATTGAGTATGCTGGAAAATTCAGACGATGATTTCGGCTTGAGTTCTGGTACAGATTTGGGGGAAGGAGATTCTGGTGACGACGACGTCGATCCAGAATCGATACATCCGACAATGCATATTAATATTACAGAACAAGAAGAAGAAGAAGATAATATTTCAGATACTCCTGTTCCTTCTACATCAGGCTATACGTGGAGCAATACGAAACCTACAGTGACAAGTATTCCTTTTACAAAAACAAAAGGACTGAAAGTTTATCCTCAGGGAAATAGTCCAATTGATTATTTTAATTTATTATTTGATAACAAACTATTTGAGTTGTTAGTGAATGAAACAAATAGGTATGCTTTTCACGTTTTTTTATCTGGATCTGGAAGTTCTACATCTAGAATAAATGAGTGGAAAGATACAAATATACACGAAATGAAGATTTTTATTGGATTACTTTTTCATACTGGAACTATAAGGATGAATCGTTTACAAGATTACTGGAAGAAATGTGAGTTATTTGATTTGAATTTTTTTCGAAAATACATGAGTAGAAATCGTTTTTTGTTACTTTTGAGAACATTACATTTTATTGACAATGATAATCCAGATACTAATCGTCTGAATAAAATTGAACCCCTTTCAACATATTTTAATAACAAAATGTCGGAGATTTATGAACCTGGTGAAAATTTATCACTCGATGAGTCGATGGTCTTGTTTCGAGGAAGATTAGTCTGCCGTCAATATATTAAAAATAAACGGCATAAATACGGAATCAAACTTTATATGCTTACTGAACCTGGGGGTTTGGTTCACAAAATTATTATATATTCTGGACAAGGACATGACACGTCGACTGATTATAATCATACAGAATATGTTGTCATAAAATTATTAGAAGGACTTGATTTATGTGGCAGATCATTATATATGGATAATTATTACAATAGTGTAAAATTAGCTCATATACTGTTAGACAGAGGAACATATATAACTGGAACTTTACGGGCAAACAGAAAAGGAAACCCTAAAGAAATTACAACAAAAAAATTGAAAGTAGGAGAATGTATTGGAAAGTTTACTAATGAAGGCATATGTGTGATGAAATGGCGAGACAGAAGAGAAGTTTTAGCTATAAGCTCTGAACATTCAAATGAGTTAATTGAAGTTTCTAACAGAAGAGGTGACCAAAAATTGAAACCTGTTGCGATTACTAAGTATAATAAGTATATGTCTGGAGTTGATAGACAAGATCAAATGTTGTCATATTATCCTTGCGAGAGGAAGACAGTGAGGTGGTATAAAAAGATAGGAATACATTATTTTCAATTACTTTACTGTAAGGCTGCTATGGCACTGGCCAGGCTCATGCCAAATATCGGTGAACCTCGGTAGAGCAAACGTAAGCTCTTGATGAGCGTAGTAATTAGTCGGCTCTTGTACAGGGCACAAGTATGATCGGAGAGAGTACAGAACGTACAGAAGTACAAACATTTGCTGCTTCAGATTCAGAGGTGCGCCGCCATTAGAGTGGCGAGGTGTTATCGTTCTGTCTCCGATTTAGCGGCCTTGATCCTCGCCGGTATGTCTCCGGCTTTTCTTGAAGCTGCTGGCAGGAAATGGTTTAGCGATGCGAAAAAAGCGGGTGTGGTGTGTTCTAAGTTCACGGTAAAAGAAGAAGTGGTGGGGCAATGGCAGGCGCTTTGGGACTCTACGTCTACCAAGGCATTGTGGACAAAGCGCTTGATTCCCGACCTGTTAAGGTGGTTAACTCATGGCCCCAAGGAGATCAGTTTCCATATGTCTCAGGTGCTATCTGGTCACGGGTGCTTCCAGAACTACTTGTGGAAGAGGGGAAGAGCCAACAGCCAGGCGTGTGTCCATTGTCAGTCGGAGTGTGATGATGCCGACATACCGTTTTCATTTGCTTCTTCTGGAACGCGGAGAGAGCGGATTTGGAAGTCGCAGTCGGAAAACCGGTGGTTCTGGAAGACGTGATGGACCTGATCTGCGACCCCGTGCGCGAAGAGCTACTTGAAGATCCGATCCGGAGGAGAGTACTACTCGCGACGGTCAGGGGTCATGGTGATTTGTTTAATGATATGGTAGAGTCCATCATCGGAAGAAAGGAGGAGCTGGAGAGACGGCGACAGAGGGAAGCTCTTCCAATTTAGTCAACAATGTTTGTTCCCGGTGAGGATCCAACGGCTGTGGGACTTGACTTCGTCTCGTCCTACCCCGAGTGGATCTCACAATCTTGTTTTTCCTTTGCTCAGCATAGTAATGTTGTATCCAGTAAGGACCCAACGGCTGCTGGACCTGACTTATGTCTTGTCCTGCTCCGAGTGGGTCTCACAATTTTGTCTTTTCCTTTCAGGTATTGAAATGCTTGTTCCCGGTGAGGATCCAACGGCTGTGGAACTTGACTTACAGCTCGTCCTACCCGGAGTGGATCTCACAATTCTTGTTTTTCCTTATGCTCATATCGTATATTGTATGACATTGCATTGTATTTATAGCATTATGTGCGGCTGTATTTTTGTTATATTTATATTGTATTGTTTTACATTTTAAATTGTTATATGCTGCTCTATATTTGATATATTTTTTTCTCTTACAGTTGTAGAGCCATTTATTGACTTAATTTAAGCTAAGATAATATTGTTTATTGTATTGCATTGTACTGTATTTCTATGGATATATGTCGTTTTATAGTGTTGTATCTTTACCAGTGTTGAGCACAGATAACTTTAAAATTATCTAGATAAGATAACAGATAATGCGTTGAAAATTTATCTAGATGAGATAAATAGATAACACTTAAGATATTTATCTAGATAATAGATAAAAGATAACTTCATTTGTCTAGATAAAAAAACAGATAATTAATATTTAATATTGTAGATCCGAGGATAGTAATAATATTT
>JACXSJ010000148.1:91845-137700 GCA_014851325.1 Pentalonia nigronervosa | reverse complement strand
TAGTATAAATTAATTATTAACATTCATAAATTAATATCATTCATTAATATCGGAAATTGTAGGTACCATGCATAACTAATATTTTGTAAATTTACAATAGTGCAGTGCAATTTAAATTGAAAAGATAAATAATATTACACAATTAATTTTTTTTCAATTTATAATTCTGTGAATTTTTGTTTTCAATACATCTAATATACAGTAATACCAACAGGCTGCTTTAAATATTAATTGTATTTAATAAATTATTCTGTGCACGATATTGTAAGAACTATAGTAATTTACTCTCATCAATTTGTATTTTAATTTTATTTTATTACACAAAAAGTAATGCAATAATAAAGCTATCATATACGACAATATACTACCTTTAAGTCGGTAACACAATTAAATAAAATCTACGAGAGAAAAATCTAAAAGATCTCATACGTGCGCAAAAATACCGTAGTGTCGTAAATAGTGATGTTTATACTTAACTATACAAGTCTACAAAACAATGCTTATATATATATATTATAATACAATAGTACCTAATTACTATAGTTAAAAGACTGGGTATTTATTTTGAACAAAAATTATAATTGATTATATGTACCTTACTAATATGAAACGATAAATAAATCTTCAAGTAATATTCTTATTATAATAAATTCGCGAAAAAAGTTCTATATAAAAAGTAATTCTGATCCACGAGCACAAAACCAATTCTAATATTTAATATTTTATTGATGCTCAGACAATTGGTATAAATGGAATGTTTATTGTTTTTTTTCTTTTCGTGTATTTGCATTTTGCATTAGAACAAATTATTTGTGTATCTCAATATTATATCCTACGTTGTATTGTTCGTTTATCAGCGAATATTGTAATTTGTATTTTTAAGGATCCAATATGATCTACTCCAGTTTTCTTCTTTTCCTACCATCTCCAACTGAAGCTATTAATATTGATTTTACAATAATATGTATTTATTTTTTTTTCTGTCTGCCATTACTCTTTAGGGTAATCCTTCGATTTTCTACTTCAGCATTTTTTCTGGTAGGCAAGTGAATCAAGTTGGTACTTTAGAGGTCAAAAGTAAAAAATTTCTCAGTTGTTTTAGAAAGCGTCGTGAAAAAACAAAAAAAAAAAAAAATTAAGGGAAAATGGGAATTTTTACCATAATATTCAAAGCATTTTGACTCTTTTTAAGCTATTTATGAGCATGATGAATTTCGATTTTTTTTCTTCAGTTATTGTTGATAAATAATTTTTTATTTAATTATTCTGACTTGAAATGCTGCATGGTTATAATTGTAATTCAAAAAGAAGTTATACGTAATACAAAGTCGCAATGTTTTTACACGAGAGTCTGAAGATTGACACAATTTGTCAAAATCATGAAAAATTACAAATTATTTTGTAAAAATTTCATAAACATTTTTTTAAATCTTAGATTTGAAAATTTAATTCAATATTTTTCATAAGTAGTTCATATTAGAACTAAAGAAATCAATAAAATATAAATGCACAATTTTTTTTATAGTTATCCTATATACAAATTTAGACTAGATATCTAAATTAGATATTTGAACAAAAAATAACAATTTTATTTTTTCTGTTGTGATTTAAAAATAATTTTCGTAGGTACTTAAATTGAAACTTTTTAAGTATATAATAATATTTTAAACAAAAAATAACATTTTCTAATGCAATATTTTCGGCAAAAGTGTATTTAACCCATTGTTGTACTAATAGTAAAATAAATTACTTTAATAGCAATATCATAAGATATAGGTTATATATATATATATATTATACTAAGGATGGCAGAATGTCTTTAATCAGAATTGTTTTTGGTATGCAATAATTTATCATTGAAATCAAATTTAACACATCCCGCATCCATTAAAGTGATTCACTCAATATTGCACAGTTGTCTATCTTTTTTTACTGAATTATTTTATACATAGGACCATTTTTTAGTTTGGTGGAAATAGGAATAGGTGTCATAATATATAATAGTTTGGCGAAAACAAAGAAAAGTATGATGGATTTTATTATAATATGTCTAGTGAATTATTGTCGTTTATGCAGGTATTTTAACTTTACTTAAATGAATTTCTGCGCAATAGCGGCATGCTATAATGATGTTTCCCAATTGTGACTTAATATGCCTTGACGGCCAGACCTCAGTATTTATGACCCACGTAATTCACAACTAGGGAGAGGAATTTCATCGAGATAAGTGGATAACCCATAACCGCAATATTATCGGCTTCGCATTATTGATTAATGATTAGCATATTTTTTTACTTCAGAAAATGTCGATCTATCCAAAACCCTTTAAATTATAGATTAAAATTAAAATTTTATAAACATTTATTTGGGAAATCGCACTTACAAATTGAATATCTCAGATAGGTACCACGAATAATCAATAAATACTTTAGTTACTTTTGAAGATCAAATATTACAAACGGTTTATTCTTCATATTTACAAAATAACTAACTAATGTAAGGAATCATGTACCTACATGATTCACGCTCAAACATTTACTGGAATATATATGCCCCCAAATGCCCAATGCCCATTATTGATTATAAGTACAATTATTATATTCTAATGTTTATTGGTTTATGTCGTAGCTTATCTAAACAACTCTTGACCTATATATAATAAAAACAAAGTTAAAAATACAGATTTACAGATAACAAGAGAGACTTTGAGATTTGAATTATTCTATTTAAGTGAGTTTTAGTTTATTTAAAAATAAATTATATTAATGTATTTATAATGTAGTTCCTATTGTATATTATATGCTATAATGTGTACATTATTGTACATTTTACTCTTAAATAGTATACTATGAAGGTACGTGCTATTAAAAAATATTAATTACAAAAATGATGGAGATTTCTGAAGAATCATGAGATCTGCTCCATTTTTTAAACACTGATATCTGATGATTACTCCGTGTAGGTACACAATGAAAAAATATATAATACAATTTATTATTATCTACTCAATAACGTACACCAATCAATATGTATTTATGTAAAATATTTAACAGTTACTTAAATACAATTTTATATGTATTTATTATTCAGTACCTATACTAAGAAAAAAAAAGTTAAGTGTTAAAATAAATATTTCATTAACAAAAAAAAATTGTTAAGATAGGCAACGCAATTTTATTTAATTTTTCGTTGATCGTCTATAATTAAATGTGAAATATGTCTATAGGAATAATATATATGTATATATATAGTGTACTATTAATACACTTATACGATTTCTCATATATTTTAAGTGTTTAGATAACCAAATTGATGACTATTATTTATAATTATTTCGTACGTACTTAACATATATCAATACCAATAGTTTACCAATAGTTATTTACCTAGGTGTCAAAAAAAATTGATGCAAGACTAAAGCCTATAGGTGGGTATTTAGTATATTTTGAAGGTTTATTCTTTTTTTATCCCTTGACTTAAACACTTTTATTTACTGTAGTTGATAGTTTTCAAATTTGAACAATAAAAATCATAATTTAGAAATGCATGACATATTTTCGAAATGATTCTAATATTTTATTTTGTTTTTAATTATTATGATTTCTGATCATAAAAATAACTAATATGAAAAAAAAAGTTAAATATAACTAATATATTTTTTAAAAACAATGTGTACATTTTGGATCCTAAATTTGACTTATACAACTATGTATGTATATAATATAAAATATATATAATACCTGGCTGGATGTACAAATTCATACGTAAATGAAAAGAATCATGATAATAAATCTCCAAATTATACCTAATATTTAAATTTTTTCTAATGATTTTTAAATTTTATTTCAAATAAAAAGTTATCCAGTATCCATAACCATTTATTTACTAAGTTAAATTTATCAAGTGATTGTCTACGTTTTAGTTAATGATGTTTAATAATGTGACCTTGAACAAATTGTTGAGTAGATACAATACTAAGGTCACGAACTACTTATTCATGTATAATAGGCATAACATTTTTTTTTTTTTAAATCAAGTCACATTAAATAATATGATAATATGAACTATCATATTTTCCGCTATTTAATAATATATTTACCTATACTTAAATTTTTTGCTAATGAATATTAGTAAAAATATAAAATTTATGCTATTATTTAATTATTATTAACATATCTAATTAAATTATCTTTTTAATATCAAGATGTAATATATTTTAGTGACACTTTTATTAATAGCTAATAAATTAATCAATATTTGACATATAATATATCCTATTTATATATACATATTATGTCGTATCGTAACATATACTTTATAATTTATCTGTTGAATTTTAAATTATTTTTCAATGATTGATTGAATTAAATCATATGAATATTGTAAATTATAAATATATTGACGATAATTAATAAATTATATAAACTTCTATAACAACAAAATTTAGTATGGCAATCAAAAACAAATTCCGTGATTTCCAAAATTTCCCATATTAACACTTACCAGCTTTCGGTTTTAGTCATCGTTTCATACTTAAAACCTTCTTCACAATATGCTTTGAAAAGAAATACTGAAAAAAACTGCATTAAAATCGATATAGTCGTTTATGTGTGAATGTATGATATACACATTTATTATAAATTATAATAATAGGGCATCATGTAAAAATTATCAAATGCATAGATACCGATAGTTTTTATTAAATTTAGTCGTGTTGGATACAAATTAATATAAAAGTCATTTGACTAATATCGAAGTTCTGATTTACCTATGTCTTATGTAATGTTTACGTTATTTTGTATTTGACATATATAATATTTATGACTGAATTATAACTACAATTATTGGTTCTATGCTGATATTTCGGGCTCATTACAAGTTCCATCCTCGAAGTTATATGTTGGCGGTTCGATGTCATGAAATTATTTACTAATAAATATACAGAGTAGGTACTCACTATTATATAATTACATATGTACGATTTTTATTTTATAAGCATTTTAAGTTCAAATATTGACACAATTCATCAATATTACGAAAATTACGAAAATTTGCAATTTATTTTGTAGATAAAAAATTATGAAATGTTCATTTTGTATATCTAACAGTTAAGGATTGAAAATGTAAAACAAGATTTTTCATAAGAAGTTTATACAGTAACCAAAAAATATAAAAAATTACAGTTTTTTTTTTTTTTTAACGAAGAATAACAATTTTAGTTATTTTATTGTAATTTAAAAATGGGTACTTTAAACTTTTAACAAAAAATAGCATTTCAAAATACAATATTTACGACAAAAATGTATCAATCTTACTGTACCTATTTAAAATTTACAGTAAAATAAATAACTTCCATAGCAATAATATCATAAAATATACTTAGTATAATATAGATTGACAGACCGTCGTCGTTAAGAATCGTTTTTCGTATACAATGATTATTTATCATTTAATTCCAGTTTAACACATCCATTATAATATGTTACACGACACCTTATAATATACATATAGCTGGACGGTGCTTAGTCGTCTTTTTTTTTTTTTTTTTTTGTTAGTGATTTGCTTAAGTTTTTAAATAATTCTTTTAAATTTAAATTCTTGAATTCACTTATTTTTTTCTTTATAATTTAAAGAAAAAAATACTTAATTACTTTTTAAATTTGTTTGTAAATGTTATTAATTTTGTCTGTACTTTCAAATGTCATTAACAAGAATATTATTGTGATTAGTGTGTTATGACTTCATTCTCAAATCAAAATACTTTTTACAACCATATAATTTCATTATACTTTTTGTAAAAATAAAGAAATATAACAGTATAATATATAAAATAATAAAAATGTGGCTTGGCTTGGCGCATAGCTTCTACCAGTCGTATTTTGCGACTGAAAGTAAGAACGCCCGCTACTACAAATTCCCGGATGGGTGATCATCAGGGTTTTGTAACAGTGAAAACCTTGCCACACATACACACACGTGTTAAAAAAAACATATAGTATCCTCTCCCACAGTTCACTGGTTAATGATCTTAGTTGTCGAAGCCTAAACCCCCTCTCCCTCCCCTAAAAAAATATATATATAAAATATTAATTTATTTATATAGTGGAATTTGCTTATTAGATTTCAGGAAATGAGGAGTTATTGCTTAATTAAATAAAAATAATTATTCTACAAGTAATCAAAATATTTAAATATAGTCATATAGATTATATTTATAGTTATAAATTGTAAAATTTATTATTTTTATATTGAAATATCAGCTGTAAATTTTACAATTTTGTCAATTAATAAAGTCTTTATAATTACAATTTACTACAGTAATAATTACAGATTATTGTTATACAGAATACAAAAAATAGATATATATTTATAAAGCTAATTACGATTTTACATAAGGTGGTTATAATTGACTGTGGAATAATTTGAGTATTAAATACAGCAGTGAAAATATGAATTTAATAATAGATATTTAGTGGGAGAGGAATTTCGATAATGTTAATTCAATGTTAGGATATTGAAGTATCGCTATTTGGCTTAAGACCAGAAGTAACAGAAACTTATGACCCAATGAGGAGTATTGGGGAGAGGCTAGAGAATTTTTTCTTCAGGATAGCAGGGGTGTTTTTGTGACATTTGTAATCACATTTTAACGTGATTTTCCGGCGCTTACAAGGAATTTAATTGAAAATATTGGGTATTCCTTAAAATTGGCTGTGTGGTTTTTGGCGCAGAGGGCAACTTTGGTAGAACTGTTGCTTTTGATGACCTTTGGTACTATATTTCGATAGTTGATCCTTGCATTATTTTACGCCTAAATACTTATGATTACTATGACTGTGTGTGTCCATAAGATTGACAGCTAAAGTTAGCGGAGTACTTTGACTATTTCTTAGATTACCTAATCCTTAAAATGAGTTTTTTTCTAATTAGTTTTATATTTTATTAGAATCATAATTCGGCGTGAACTGTGAATGTAAGATCTTGGTTACGCACTGAGTTTCTGACCCTTTTGAGATCAATTATTTTTATCTGAATTTATTGTATTAATAATTGTATACATTATTATTATTATTTTTTTTTATTAATAAAACGAATATATTTTACAATGTGCGTATACTTATACACAATATAATAAGTAATACTTGGTGGCGTTAATTTTTTTTTCTATGAAGCAACTATTTAAAATAAGCACCTGTTCACCAATTTTTCTCGTGTTAATGTGGATGGCTAATCTCCACATCACTTCCCCCCTCCCCCAATCACAAAACCCAATTCATAAATAGAGTTATAACGGACAATAAGATACAGATTGCGGGATGTCCTGATGGTAAACAATCGTAGGTAAAGACATTGAAATGCAAATATTCACGAGTAGAAATGAGAACCCTAAACTGATATATGTTATTTGATTCCCAAAAGAATGATACAATTCGACAAAACCACGAAAATGTGTACATTATATTGTTTTGTATAGTTAAGCATTTATAATATATTCAATTTTAATAGCTAAAATGTAATACAAGGTTCCTCATAAGTTTTTATTAGGCACAGAAACATAAAAATATTTAAAATATATATGCACAATTTATTTTATAAATATTTCAAGTTTTTACAAAATTGAATATTTAAATAAAGAATAAAGATTTTAGTTATTTAATTGTATATGATACAATTAATTTAATAAATAAAAAAATATTATTATTCAAAAATTATTATTCGTATGGATTACTGATTATTGACTATTATTTATGTTACTACTACCAACTATAATTACCTAATGAAATCGTTTTAAAATAGGTATTTAGTTTTGAGCAAAAATTAGTTCAACTTACCGACTACCGTATTCCTAGGCAATAGAAAAATAAATTACGTTTTGCGTATGCAACTGAATTCAAATTTAACAGATCCATTTCATTGACTTACTTAATGACAAGGACATCGACACCTACTATACAGCGTAACAACTTTTCCGTTTTTTTTTTATTTTTAAACAGTACATTTTTGTAATTTTTAAATATTTTAATTGATTGATTTTATAAATGAGAAGTATTTTAATTTTAATATACAAGGTTTTAAAATTCGTTATTACTATTTAGTATTTACCATGTTCACTAACGTTGAAAATCTAAACTAATTAATTTGTTTTATGATCAACATTTTTAAAATTTGTAATCAATACTATGTTATTGATTACAAAACTATTTTCTAGTACAAAATTATAACTTTTTTTATATTTTTTTGTACATCTATATATTTATTAGTATAAAGTACAAATGATACAAAGTACCTATATGATATTTCATGAATATCAAGTTGGGATCAGTGGTTCAAATCTTATTTTTTATGAGAGGTAAACCTAGAAATTAACCAGCCGGCACCCATTCACTATCGTTATAATCGTCTATAATTCCAATCATGTCTATTTATTGCCTTATGAAATAATTATATAAATATATAACCTCTATCAGCTTACAGCCACTAAGATTTACCATTTATACATATACCTACCAAATTATTTTTAGAGGTGCGAGGGTAAGTGTAGATGCTCTCTAAGAAATGCGCATCACTGGTTGGAATTCTGAGACTTGATCAGAAAGTTTCAATTTGAACATATGATAGGTACCTGAACTGAGATGATTGGTTTAAATTACTTATGAAGGCTATTGACCATTCTCACCCCAATTGTTTAGGATTGTCCAGTGAAATAATTATTAACTCAGTTGCATGATTGGTATAAATATAGTGATTATTATTTATTATATTGGAGCTTTGATTAAAATCATCTATAAAATATTTATGATATTTATTCATAAAATATTATGATGAACAAGTGTTGAAATTTAGATCAGAATAACATGGTATGCATACCATGGAGACAATTATTCTCTAATACTTAAGTAAATAAGAAATTTAGGACGCTC
The DNA here is from genome assembly GCA_014851325.1 of Pentalonia nigronervosa. Classification (NCBI taxonomy): domain Eukaryota; kingdom Metazoa; phylum Arthropoda; class Insecta; order Hemiptera; family Aphididae; genus Pentalonia; species Pentalonia nigronervosa. The sequence goes on along the minus strand of JACXSJ010000148.1, from coordinate 128,779 downwards.
TGATGAATAGTTACTTTTTAATAAATAAAATATAGCACACTGTCTTTAGCTATATTTATTGAATTTATAGAAGTTTCAACTCAACTATCACCATTACAGGGAAAATTAATCAAAATATTTGTTTATACTATATTATTATGGATTTTATAATGGATCTATATTATCAATGCAGTTATAGCCTTATGTAGGGTGTTAATTTGTTATATTATGTTGGTATAATAATTTTAAAATTAGGTATGTTAAATTTTAGGAATCTTATTTTCTCGAAAATTTAAAAAGTATCGACGAAACGTATGTTTAAAAGATATATTCTATTTTTTCTGTAGACGTGAAGTTAGGAAAATTAAAATTGAATAACCTATTAGGACATTAAAAGAATTTTAGAAAAATAATGCACTTGTATTGCTAAATCTATAACTAATGTATTACCTTTTAGAAATGCTATTGTTCCAATTATCAACAATCAACGATTTTTTCATGAAAAACTTAACCATTTTTTTGAAAAGTCGAACTCTGTTAGAATTATTTTTATGCTATAATGTTCGTTTTTTTTTTGTTGGGGGAGGAGGTAGTAGTATTATTTTTTATTTATTTATGCACATTTGTATGTTACCACTTACTGAGGCATTCAAATCTGGCCCCTACCAATAACCAATTAATTTTAATAAATCAATATATTTAAATAATTTAAACGTGAACATTCTCAATTTCGATTCCACACTCTATACAGTTTAATGTTTACTATATAAACTCATAAGCTAATTTAAATTTTATGCGCACAAATGTTTTTTAAATTAGTTTTACTACGGCATATGTCCTTGTGTCGTATATTGTGTATGAGAATTATCGTTGTAACATAAATAAGTACATATATATGTATTGGTCTTTAAAATTTTTAAACTAAGTTATACAAACTATAGTTATCGAAATACAAATACAAACTATTATACCTATCAGTTGCTATAGTATATTTTTTCATTCCAATAAAGTACGCAGTTCTGTTATGGCAAATAAATTTCTAATATCAATATTTAGAGAGAGATATATGTTTCAATATTCAGCTATATAATTAATCCTTTCTAATCGACATCATTCAAGTTTTGATCCATCTTTTGGTACTAAAATTGGCTACACGTTTGCACGTAGCTGAACTGATGTATGCAGTCATTGCGAGCTTTTAAATACTTGAAAATATTAGGATATACAGATATACTGTTAGAATTATAACTTCAATAGTATCTGATATTGCCCAAGATTTTATTTTCCTGGAGTAATCAAGATTGAAAATTTAGTTTCGGTTATTTCAGGCATTTCGTTTAATGATTTAAACAACAAAACTGTTCTATGACAATACTTAACGTTCATGTTGATATCACCTATTAAAAATGCTGTAGGTACTACAAAAACTACATTTTAAATAATTTTTTATGTTAGATTTTACTTAAAAACTGTAGAAAAGAATTATATTTACTTAATACTTACTTGACGAAGACTTAATTTAACGGAACTTAGCAGAGTTTCGGGGTACTAAGTTCCTCCAATCTAAATAATTGTACACTTGGAACGTAGTTTTTAAGTAGTTAATTGAGCTCCTCTGTTTCATATTTTCCCAATTCAAGCACTAAATGTCATCAATATATTAAATTCATCAGAAAAAAAACAATATTTTTTTTCTGATGAATTTAATTAGTTTAATTTTTATTAATGATTTTATACTTTTTATTTATTAATATAGATTATAGAAAAGTTCTAATTGTACGATCATAATGATAATTTCAAATGTAAGTGGTTCCATCCGGAACCATGTTCGAAACCAGTTCATTGCTCTTTCCATATCACGAGCGAAGTATTCATCAAAAGTTGAATACAAACCAATTAGAAGTGTTCTTGTAGCTAACCGAGGTGAGCACTCAAAAGAAATGTTTTTATTAATACTATTTAATTTGTGTATATTATACATGAACTTGGTTATCTTACATAGGTGAAATTGCAATACGTGTATTCAGAGCATGTAATGAATTGGGTATAAAGTCTGTTGCTATTTATTCAGAACAAGATAAAATGCACATGCATAGATTAAAGGCCGATGAATCATATCTAGTTGGAAAAGGAAAAGCTCCAGTTGCAGCATACCTTGACATACCTGAAATTATTAGAGTTGCAAAAGTAAATTAACATACAAATTTGTAAAACTTCGTAAACAAATTATTGTTGAAAAATATATTTATGGGAGTTTAAAAACTAAAAAATACTATATTAACTGTTTATTAAAAGAATATATTTAAAAGGAAAACGATGTTGATGCTATTCATCCTGGTTATGGTTTTCTATCTGAGCGATCTGATTTTGCTCAAGCAGTCATTGATGCTGGAATCCGATTCATTGGACCAACACCTTTTGTTGTACAACAAATGGGTGATAAAGTTGCTGCCAGACAAGCAGCGATTGATGCTGGTGTTCCAATTGTGGCTGGTACTCCTGGACCAATTAGGACATCTGATGAAGCTATTGAATTTTGTCTGAAACATGATTTACCAGTTATTTTCAAAGCCGCTTTTGGAGGTGGTGGCCGAGGTATGAGAGTTGTTAGAAAAATGGAAGTAAGTTATTAGATAAATATATATTTGATTCAGTTAATACAGCCCATGATTTTTTAGGAAGTAAAAGAAAGTTTTGAACGTGCTAGTTCAGAAGCAAAAGCAGCTTTTGGTGATGGTGCAATGTTCATCGAGAAATTTGTTGAAAGACCGCGACATATTGAAGTTCAGCTTTTGGGTGATCAAGCTGGAAATATTGTTCATTTATATGAAAGAGACTGTTCAGTACAACGTCGTCATCAAAAAGTTGTCGAGTTGGCGCCAGCTCCTCATTTGGACCCAAAGGTAAAATTTTTTTCTTAAATTTATTAATTAATAAAAAATATTTATCATATTCCTGTTAACATTCAATTTAATAGGTTAGAGATTTAATGACTGAACGTGCGGTAAAATTAGCCAAACATGTAGGTTATTCAAATGCCGGTACTGTAGAATTTTTAACAGATAGCAAAGGCAATTTCTATTTTATTGAAGTTAATGCTAGACTTCAAGTGGAACATACTGTTACTGAAGAAATCACTGGGTAAAATGTCTTTATATTTTTAAATTTGAATTATGTAATATTTTATACTTTTTTATTACAGTATTGATTTAGTGCAATCTCAAATTCGAATTGCAGAAGGCGTTACATTGCCTGAACTCGGATTAACACAAGACTCAATTAAGCCTCAAGGTTTTGCTATACAATGTCGTGTCACCACTGAAGATCCTGCTAAAAATTTCCAACCTGACACAGGCCGTATTGAAGTAAGTTTTAACTTTTTAATAAAATACTTAATTTATATTTTTTAAATACTTCTAGTTACACTTATTATGTTAATTAAGGTATTCAGAAGTGGTGAAGGCATGGGTATCCGATTGGATGGTGCCTCTGCATTTTCTGGAGCAATAATCAGTCCATACTATGATTCATTACTTGTTAAAGTTATTGCTCATGCTGCTGATTTACAAGCAAGTTGTGCTAAAATGAACCGTGCCTTACGTGAATTTAGAGTTCGAGGAGTAAAAGTAAATTCAACATTTCATAATATTGTCTTTCCTCAGACTAAATTATATAGTATTATTCTACAAACTAATATATTTGAATGTATTTTATTTATAATTTAGACCAATATACCATTCTTGCTAAATGTGTTAACCAATGAAAAGTTTGTAAATGGATCAGTAGATACATATTTTATTGATGAAAACCCTCAACTGTTCACACTCGAACCATCTCAAAATAGAGCTCAAAAACTACTTAACTATTTGGGAGAGGTTTTAGTAAATGGCCCTCAGACTCCATTAGCAACCAGTTTAAAGCCTGCAAATGTACACCCTAATGTACCTGAATTCCCTGCAGGTAAACACACATATATATATATATATATATATTTATTTTATTTTATCAAACATAATTAATTAATTAACTAATAGCCATAAGTAAATATCTGCAGTGGCGAGGCGTGAGTCTTTAGGTCGGGAGATCGACTATAGATATTATCTTACCTGGATCGGGGATAAATTGGAAAAAAATCGAGCATAATGACAATATTATTAATACTCGTATATTTTAGACAATATCTCACAAGAAATAAATAAACCATAAATTAAAAACCAACCACGAAATTAAGTTGCAGCGGCCAATGACGCCCCAACGCAAATTCGAGACGCCCGACGGTGACGATTACTGAAAAATAAAATAAAACAAAATTATGAACTATAAGGCGCGTTTTAACAATAATATGTTCCACTTATTTTACAAATCTCAGGAGTATACCACGCCCTGAAAATTCAGATTCTTATTTATTTTTTAGTGAATTTATACTGTATTTTGGATATTTATTATTTATTGGAATAACCCGCCACGATGGGCACCGCAGGGCATCCAAGTGCAGGGCTCGCAGGCCACAACTAGTTTATACTCTATTCTAAGAATATAATAGTATAAAATATGTATAATGGTATAACATAAAGAAAAGATATTGAAAAATATTGAATGAATAAATATTATTATAATTTAAGACATTTAAATTTGTCAAATAAATATTTTATTTGAATTATTTGTCCGTACTACAAATGAGTAGACATTGTCTCCTATGACGCTTCGCCACTGAGTATCTGTACTACCTATATAGTACCTACTTCACCATCATTATTTTCTAATTATTATAATGTAAGCTATAATATTATGGTGTTGCATGTATTTAGTGTGAGTATATAGACGCAAAGCTGAGCAAGTTAACTGATTTTTGTAATTAGAAAAAGTAAAGTTATCAAAAAAAAAAAAAAAAATTAATTAACTTTGAGTAATAAAGTTAAGTTATACATTTTCAAGAAAATAACATGATTTATGTTGAAAATTATTTTTTAAATTTTCTTAACTACACTCGTTTGCCTACATAATTTTTACCCTACGAATGAGAAATAATTATTTTTATGTGAGTTTTGGTATAGGATAATAAATTTATAACAAACACAACTAACTTCTTTTTTGTATAAGTAGGTATTTATTTTTTTTTCAAACACTAATGGTCTGTAAGTAATTGTTGTAATAGACATCTGAAATTTGATCCATCGTTTTAGTGATTTTATTATTATAATTTATCAAATATTGAGTAACACTACTAATAGATATATTAAATGTCATTATTTCGGAAAAAATATAAATAAGTACCTAAAGTTCTAAAAATATATAATTTTATTCCTATTGATTAGGTATAGTGATCACTATAGGAAAAATTCGTATTGATACAATTGTCAAATATTGTACCATTCGGGCGGTTCTCAGCATTTTATGCTATCATAATATGAGAAAGCAAATTTCTATAATAATACATTACCTATATTATGCATTTATCTATAATTAAGTATTTGAGTTATTAAAATACGATAATCAATAACTAAATAAGTAACAATCAGATCTAAATTAACTTTATACGAAGTAATGATACGCCCGATAGCTCTATATGCGTGTGAAATGTAGGCTACAACAAAAGCAAACGAACAGAACCTAGTGAGATTTGAGAGAAAGATGTTACGATAAATTTTTTGCCCAAAAAGAAACCAAAACACGGGAGAATACAAGCGAAGAAAAACAATGAGGTAACAAGTATGTTAGAGGAATTTGACATAATAGCCACAATAAAAAATAAAACGATAGGTGGGCAAGGCATGTACGGCGAGGTCGAGAACAGATAATTGGTTAAGTTACTAGCTAGAAGCCGAAAAGCAAAAGATCGCACTGTTTTCCAAGACAAAGATGGATATTGAATAGACAGAATCGATAAAGACCCGGCTATGCTGGGAATCCTGAACGGTAAAGAACTAGCCACGAATAAAACGGAGGGAAGTGGTGGTTGATGAACTTGAACCTGAACAGTATATATTAAGCCAAAAAAAAAATGTTACATATTACGAAACTCTTGATGTATTCTTAGGCTGTGTAGGTACGTAGTGTATGTACTGTATGTGTTGTTGTGTGATACTGATATTCGTATAAAAATATGTAATTTTTGTAGACAAATAAAGTCAAAAAACATACACAATTCTTTACACAAAATAATTATAAATAACTTAAATTTTTACAAAATAATTAAGTTAAGCTTAAATTATTTATAAAAATAAATAATTAAGTTTTTTTAACTAGTTCAAAGTTATCAAAAAGAGTAATTTATAACTTAGCTTTTTAACTAGTTACTGCTCAGCTTTGTATAAAGTTTGTGAGTGGATATTTTTCAAATTTAAAAGTTATTTATGATAAGTGATAGGTGATATCAATAATTTCAAATATAACACCAATCACGTTGTTTAGATTTCTAAAAATTTTTAATTTCTTAACTTGTTTAGAATTATTAGTTGTTATATTAAATTTTCCTTATACTTCGTGAAAAATATAATAATGTTTTTTCAAAGTACCAATTACTATAAAAAAAAATAACTATTCAGCGAGAAAACACGTCGTGGACCAACGAAAATTTGTTTTCCTGCGTATTATTTTCTACTCATCGCCTTGCCATAGGGGAATCGGTTTTGAATTTAAATTTCAGGGTGATGTGCAGAATCGGTGTATTCTCTTGCTGAACAGAGTATATATATATATATATATATAGACAATGTAACAACCTACTGATAAATAATACGAGCGCTGCTATGGACATTGGACAATACAATATTATAAGAATATTAGAATGGCTTGGCTTGGCGCGTTGGTTGCTACCAGTCACGTTCTGTGACTGAGTAAGCAACGCCCGCTACTATTAGTTCCCGGATGGATAATCATCCGGGTTTTGTAGTAGTAAAAACCTTACCACACATACACACACGTGTTAAAAAAAACCTACAGTACCCTCCCCTACAGTTCCACAGGCTAATGATCTAAGTTGTCAAAGCCTTAACTCACAAAAAAAAAAAAAAAAAATGATAAATTTATAGAAATATCTTTCTTTTTAATAATTAATGTTTATTATTAATACTTTTTATTATTCGATGTGTTTAAAGATGTATCATATTACCTTATTTATTACTATTATCATTAAATTTTTTTTTTTTTTTTTGATATAATACACATATATTTTCAATTATTATAATAATTATTCTATTTCAGTACGCAGGGTTATGGACGTGCCTACATAAATTAAATAAAATATCTATTCTAGACTGTATTTTTCATTTATTAATCCTTATTTATATATGATGTTATATATGTATATATGTATAGGCCTTTTAATTCAGGTGTTTTCTGTGTTCTACCACTATGGTATTATAAAAATCCTATAGTCTCCTAAATTAAAAGATATTAATATATTATCCATATTCAAGGTTAGGTCTAACTTTAGTAAAGAGTCAACAGTAATTCAAAACATTGCATACAATATACTCATTTTCCAATTAATAGATAATTACCATTATCTAATGGTAATAAATTGATGTTTTAAATAAATATAGAAAGTAGGTATTTGATTAATTTAGAAGCTTTTTGTGAATGTATCTATTTTTTAATAAAAAATAATTATTACTGTAGTAATATTTGAAAATATTTATAATTGTCTTTTAAGAATATTACCTATTATTTTCTCAATATCATCAAGAGTTTTTATTAAGCTGATAATCCAACAAAACGTTTAATTAGTTACATATTTTCCAATTTTCAATATTATGTAATATGTATATATATATTAGTAAAAACTTTAATTTTATAATATACAAGTGAAATATAAATGTATGAACTAATTATAAATTGTATAAATATTCCAATTATTTAAAAGGCTAATTTGATATGTTAAGTTTACTGTACTTAAGGGGGCCAAATAAATTTGCTTATTGTATACAAAAAAAAAGGTTTTGCCTATACAAGTATATAATGTAGTAACCCCTTATGTAAACATATATATATATATATATATATAGGTTATTCACTTGCTAGTTATAACTTATAATAACAGGTACTTACACTTATAATTAACCATATTATGTGTGAACCATTCTTTTAACAAGTGTATTTGTGTTATAATTGTATGCACCTGTTTTACTCATTGTTTTCATATCATTGTGCATATTATGCTTGTCTAGATTATGTTGCACGTATATTAGGCAAAAATGATCCAGAAAATAACTCAGGTAATTTATGTTTTTATATAATAAACTACTTAGACTACTTAACTAATAGTTAATATTTAATTTAACATTATCGTTTTCATAATTTTTAACATATTTAACATTTACTCATGGCCATAAATATTTATAAGTACTAACAACTAATATAGGTATTAGGTACATAATATATTTTACATTTGGTTTCAGTTTATATTTTTAAGCCATGTATTTATCAAATGATTTTTTCATAATAAATATAAATGACAACATTTTAGAAATATAGTACAAAAGTTAATGTTATTGCTTTAAAATATATTTTAGGTTTATATGCACCTCGAGGGTTCAAGCAAATTCTTATTAAAGATGGACCAGAAGCTTTTGCAAAGGCAGTTCGAGACCATAAAGGACTTTTGTTAATGGACACAACAATGAGAGATGCACATCAATCTCTTTTGGCCACTAGAGTCAGGCAAGCCAGATTTTACTTTTATCTCATTAATATTTAAAATTATAATAATTGTACATTTTAGATCTCATGATATTCTACGTATTGCTCCATGGGTATCACAAAGTTTCCCAGGGTTATATTCATTGGAAAATTGGGGTGGAGCTACATTTGATGTTGCGCTTCGATTTTTACATGAATGTCCTTGGGAAAGATTAGCAGACATGAGATCAGCTATTCCTAATATACCATTTCAGATGTTATTGCGTGGGGCAAATGCAGTTGGTTACACAAACTACCCCGATAATGTTGTCTTTAAGTATGATCTTTTTTTTATTGACCATAGTACTTGATTTAATTAAAATATTTTTTGTTTCTAGATTCTGTGATCTAGCTGTACAAGCTGGTATGGATGTGTTCCGTGTATTTGACTCTCTTAATTACTTACCAAATATCATTCTTGGTATGGAAGCAGCTGCTAAAGCAGGAGGTGTTGTTGAAGCAGCTATTGCATATTCTGGAGATATATCTGATCCTTGTAAAACAAAATACACTTTAGACTATTATGTAAATTTTGCTGATGAGTTAGTTAAAGCTGGCACACATGTACTGTGTATTAAGGTAAGTTAATAAATATGAGGAATGAGTTAAACTTGAGTTTTTATAAATTCAAACTTTTTTTGAACTTTTAATTATTTAACTGTTAACAAATTTTAAGATATAATAGGAATAAAACAGTGTTTACACTTAATAAAAAAAAAAATTAATTTGCTGTCATAATTCAGTTTAAATGTTTGAACCATTAAAATTCAATCTTAAACTTTTCTCGTATTTCATAAAGCTTAAGAGGTTGAAGAGTACAAGAACTCTCAATCCACTCATATTAAATAAATTGTATTTTTATGTTATAATAATCAGGATATGGCAGGACTTTTAAAACCTCGCGCTGCTACTATGCTCATTGGTGCTATTCGTTCTAAATATCCCAATTTACCTATCCACATCCATACTCACGACACTAGTGGTGCTGGAGTTGCTTCTATGTTAGCTGCAGCACAAGCTGGTGCTGATGTTGTAGATGTTGCTGTTGACTCAATGTCTGGTATGACTTCACAACCTAGCATGGGTGCTATTATCGCTTCTTTGCAGGATACTGAATTAGATACAGGTAATGTTAATTATAGAATGTACTTTAATTTGATAAATTTATACTTGAAAAATATTTTTTGATTCAGGTTTAAAGTTAAAAGAGGTCTCTGAATATAGTGCTTACTGGGAGCAAGCGAGAACTCTGTATGCACCATTTGAATGTACAACAACAATGAAATCAGGAAATGCTGATGTCTATTTAAATGAAATTCCTGGAGGTCAATATACCAATCTCCAATTTCAGGCTTACTCTCTAGGATTAGGTGACTTCTTTGAAGATGTGAAAAAAGCTTACAGAGAAGCTAATATTTTATTAGGTGACATTATTAAGGTGAAGTATAAGTTATATTTTATAAATAGTGCACATATTATCTTGTGAAAAATATTTAATTTTTATTTTCTAAAATAAAAAATGTTTAGGTAACACCATCTTCCAAAGTTGTCGGAGATTTTGCTCAATTCATGGTACAAAACAAATTAACTGCTGAAGATGTATTAGAGAAGGCTGAAGAACTGAGTTTCCCTAAATCAGTCATTGAATTCTTACAAGGTGGTATTGGTGAACCATATCAAGGTTTCCCTGAACCATTGAGATCAAAAGTAAATGATAGATTAATGATATTAGATATTATTATATTTTTACTGCAGAAGTGAAAAAAACTACCCCTAAAATTTATAAGAGTAAAATAGCTTTCTCAATTAAAAAATAAACTATTTTTTATAAAATATATCTCAATTTTTATAGCTATTACTTATTAGTTATTAATAATTATTTATAGTATATATTATATTACTGTCTTGTTAGCTGTCAAACAAACATTTCATCATACAGTTTAAATTTAATTTACTTTCAATCTAATATCCAAGATCTACACTATTTGCTTATAAAATGACAGTAGTAAAATTGTATTGAAACCATCCTCTTTTTAAATAAATTAAAAATTAAAATAATTTTCATCATTCATTATTAAATGTTATGCAAAAACAATTGCTTAATTATAATGATAATAATTTAATTATAAATTCCCATTAACACTTAATGTATAATATTACTGTAAATTCTTTAATGTTCTAGAATATTGTTATAAATTTAAGATTTCTCATTGCAGATCATTTAAATATTTGATGATCGATCTTTACCTATATCCCTACCAATTCAACTCATCACATGCTTTCTATACCAAGAAAAAGTTATTTTTTCTTTTTCATTAATAGAAGAAATTTATACTCATTAATCCTTTCTTGGTTATTTCTTTCTTTTCAATTTCTATTTTCTTCGTAGTAATTCCCATCATAATGGTTGCTAGCTTATTCATGTAAAATAAGTAAAACTTTTCAACTTATTTCTATAACTTTTATTTATCTAAATAAAATATTTGTATAATTTAAAAATTTATAAAATTATTCTATTATTAAAGGTTTTGAAAGATATGCCACGGATTGTAGGCCGACCTGGATGTTCATTACCTCCTCTAGATTTTAACAAAGTTAAATCTGATTTACAAGAAAAATATCAAAAAGTTAGTGATTATGATGTTATGAGTTCTGCTCTTTATCCTACAGTCACAGATGAATTCCTGACATTCAAGGAAAAATATGGACCAGTAGATAAACTTGACACTAGAATATTTTTGACGGGACCTAAAGTTGGAGAAAATTTTGAAGTTAGTATTTTTAAATAATTACTGAACTAATTAAATGTATGAAGATGCATTATTTTGATCATTTTAATCTAATGAGTAACAATTTTTTAGGTGACAATTGAAAAAGGTAAAACATTAGCCTTCAAAACACTTGCAATTTCTGAAGAACTAACTGCCAATGGTGAGATTGAAGTATTCTTTGAAATGAATGGTCAATTACGGTCTGTGTTCATAAGAGACAATGAAGCTTCTAAAGTATTTAATTTAGTGAAATTAATTGTCTAAAATATTACTGTTATAATATGGCTGTATTTTTTGTAGGAGATGCATATACATCCAAAAGCTTCCAAGTCTAATAAAGGACAGGTTGGAGCCCCAATGCCTGGATCAGTTATGGATGTACGTGTGAAAGTAGGCGACAAGGTTGAAAAAGGTGCACCATTAGTTGTTCTATCTGCAATGAAAATGGAAATGGTGGTGCAATCGCCAATAGCTGGAACAGTTAAACAAATTGATATAAGTGTTGGAATGAAATTGGAAGGAGATGATTTATTGTTATCCATTGAACCTTAATTTTGTTTTAAAAAAAAATAATTTATTAGGATTGTATACCTTTATGTTTTTCATCTTTACAAAAAAAAAAAAAAAACATATTGTTTTAAGATTAATCAACTAGTCAGCACTTGTTAAAAATATATAATCAAACAAATTGGTGGTGATATTCCATTTGAACAAAAAATGTATACCGATGTAGAAATTTGTTTCCTTATTTTTATGTTGTAATGTTATAATTGTCAGAATATTGTTGTTAATATTTATTTTTAGTTATTATTTTATGAATTATTTATACAAAAAACTATTTTTAAGTGTTATAATTTTTAAAATCTTATTTTTTTACAATCAAAATATTTTCATATATAAATTCAAGCTATTAAAATCTTAAATCATTATTAAAAAAAAAAAATTTTAAAATTTTAACTGTTTGAAATATTGATAACATTATTTTATTATTTTAAATTTAAAACTATTTATGACTAAAATTTGAATTAAAATAACTATTATAAATATTAAATAAGTTTATTTATATATTTTTTTAGATAAGTATTAAATAGAATATAGTTTTATAAAAATTTTTATTATATTTCAATGTATTTTAGTTTGAAGAATGTCCATTAATGTTATAATAATTATTAATTTAAAAGGTGCCAAAGTAGATGGGAATTACATGATAAAATATTAAAGATTATTGTTTGCCATCAACCAATGTTTATTTCTGGGGGCCTACTGGGAAGGTATTACTCCTCCCCCCCACAAAAATTCCTCCATTATTTGCTCTTATGGGATACCCCATTGAAAATGTATGATACCCTCCTATAATTTAAAATCTGGAATAAACACTGCACCCAACTTTATTACTAGGTGTAGCAGTCGTTACGAAATTAAGAGTTGAAAAATATTTAATAGCAGTAATAAAAAAAGCTTTTAATTTTGAATTTTGTAGTGGATGGGTGGGAAAATTATGTTTTGCTATACCTGAAAACTATGTCTTAAGTGCCACTGTCATAAACTCTATTCATAGTTTATATTACTATTTCCATCACCTTACTATACAACTATTTAGTATTTATACAATTAGGTATTGAGTTATCTAACCACCCATTAAAATAAATTTTTTTTTGTATCATAATTCATACCCAGCTAATAGGTAAAAACACAAACTACTATTTTTTTTTTTGTAGTATAATACACTAATACTTAAAGGTAAATCCAGTGGTATGTAACATAAGGTTCAAGTGTTACTTATCAACATCTTAAATTTGGGTGGGTGAATATTGTAAAAAAATAGCACATTTCACCTATAGATTTAATAATATTATGAGGGATAGTTCATAGTTCGCCTACAATTATTTAAGCAACACCAATTTTTTTTTTTTTAATATGTCGTCAATTTATAAAACAGCAGCTCTATATTAAATAATATAAAAAAAAAACATGAAAAATATGGTTAAATTACGGGCAGAAATCTATTGAAAATGAAAAATGAATTTTGGTTATTTTATTGTTAATCAAAAAAATTAATATCTAAGAAACATATAGATTTTAAATTTTAAAGAATTGAATTAATAATTTGTATTATGTAAAAGTGAAATAATGAACAATTTTGGGTAAAATGTAGACTGATAATATTTGTTTTTTATCAATTTGTCTGTTAGCTTTATTTTGAGTAAAAGATAAAAATAATATGGGCGATGATGAAAAGTTTCAAATACCAACCAAAAATTAATATTTAATTAAATTTAAAAAAAAATTGTGCATATTATTATGTATTTTCAATATTTTTAAAAATATTTAAAGAACTACTTATGAGAAAACTTATACATTTTCAGGCTTAATAATAAACAGTAGATATCTAGAGGGGTCACTTAATGAATGTTAAATTTGAACTCAATGATATAAAAACAATGCATACAAAAAATAATTCTGACGGAAAATGGTCTGTCGGCCTATATTACTAAGAATATGTTTTATGATATAATTTCTATTACTGTTATTCTACTATTGCTAACTATATACATAATAAATTTTCGATTTTTTTTTATTATTGCCGATAAAAATTTTTTCAGTCGATCAAAAACTTGAAAATGAAATAACTTCATAACTTGTTGTAAGTGAAAATTAAAAAAAAAAGTTGAGCGTAAGTATCTAATAGTTTTTTATATGCATTAAAGTTAAAATTTCAAGAAAATACATAAAATTTATGAAAATTTGCAGTTTTTTTTGCTTAGGAAATTCATAAAAAATTTTCTATTCAAAAGATTTGAAAATTCAATACAAGGATCTCTATAAGTTTTTCTATCTTTCTAAAAAAAAGTTTACTGGAAAACCAAACTATGGCTTTTTATGAGAATTTGAAATTAGATATTAGATATTCTCCAGTTTTTTCCGGGAACAATTTTATTATTTTGATTTAATTCAAAAAGGAATTATTGAAGACGTTTGAAATTTTCACAAAATGTTTAGATTATCATTTTCTATACAAAAAAAAAAAAAAATTTAAAAATATATTGAAAATTTTTGAGCTAGAGGCCTAAGAAATTTCTGGTTTTTTCAATTTTTTTTTTTTAAATATCGATAAAAAAAACTTCGTTGAGTCAAATTTCTTGAAAATTGAAAACAAGATTCCTCATAAGTTATTAAAATAGTAGATCAAAAATAATAAAAATATATAGGCACATTTTTTTTTTTAAGCATTTAAATTTCAAATTTTGATCGAAATTCATCATCGAACATTTGCAAATTGTTTTGTAGTTAAAAATTTATAAAATGTGAACATCAAAATATCGAACATTTTCAAATTATTTTGACCAAATACATCAAAATCTCGAATCTTTGCAAATTATTTTGTAGTTAAAAATGTATAAAATGATCAGTTTTTATAGCTAAGGTTTAAAAATTTAAAACAAGGTTTTTGGTAAGTATTTAATAATGCAACTAAAAAATCAAAAAAATAATTTTTTATAGACATCTTAAGTTCAAATTTCTACAAAATTAGATATTTAAATGAAAAATGACAATGTTAGTTATTTTGTTGTAATTTTAAAACATTTTTTGTGAGTACTTGAAACTTTTAAAGTACCTATATTATGATTTATTATACACTCAATGACATTTTCAAATTTAATATTTGAATACCTATTGTATTATTAATAGTAAAATGAATTATTTTAATAGCAATAAGATCATAGAATACACTTAATTGTGTAGGCTGACAGACCATATTTCCTCAAAATCATTTTTTGTATACAATGATTTATATCATTGAATTTAAATTTAATACATCCATGAAAGTGATCCATTCTACACATACTATACAGCAGAGTGGTATCCACTTACTTTTTTTTTATTATTATTCATTTTTACCAACGCTTTTAAATACTGAAGGGAATATTCAATTTTGAATTCCAAAAGTACCAACTAAATTCACTTTCTTACCAGACAAAATACTGATGTTGAAAACATTATTTAGACTAGACTACTTATCCTACATAAAGTAAAATTACAACACAGAACATTGTAAATCAATAAATTCATAGCCCCATTCAGAATCTAATTACCAAATATTTATAAATAACACAAATACTATCAAAATATGAATTTACTTTCATGTGTACAAAGTACTATTATAAATAGTGAACATTTTATGTTCTTAAAGTTTCTATGGTTGTTCATTTTTGAAACACAAAAAAAAAATAAACTTAATTTTATTAATAACTTATTTGTATAGTTATTTTTTTAAAAATTAATTAAAATACCTATTTTATTATCACCATATAAAATATATCAACACATCATCATTTATAACAATTCATTTTACTCTTTTATTGTTTATTCAATAAGTATTCAACTACATTATTCTTAAATTATTTAATAACACTTTTACTAATTTATGCAACAGGCTTTTCTTGAGTGTTCTTTTCTAGTATTTTATCTAATTCACCTGACCTATGCAATTGCAACATAATATCACAACCACCAATGAATTCTCCATTTACAAAAACTTGAGGAATAGTTGGCCAATTGGAAAATTCTTTTATTCCTACAAAATACACATAAGAATTAATAATTATATAATAATTCAATATAGATGTTATTTCATACATAATCCATTCAATTTTTAAATATTTTTATATACTACTAATAACAGAGATAAAAACAAAATTTGTCATTTTTTTCCAATTCACTACCTTATTCTAAATTCAGGAAATACTACAAATAATGTGAATTTGTTTTTACATATTTTAAGCACCTACTACCTAGAATGAGATTAATGTTCATAATATATTATATTAAAGAATTTCAATTGATTACCTATTACAATTTATAAATGATTAAATCATATTAAAAGTCATGTTCAAACATTTTTATCATTTCAGAATTTGGCCATTCTAACCCTTCTATTTAGAAGTTTTATTTTATAATTTTGCTTGTTATGTAGAATTATATGTGTAGCATCTATAATTACAAGATATACACTATACAGGTTATATTTAAATATGAAACTAAAAATTTTCTAAATTATTTCATGTACAATATATAAGAAAAGAAACATTTGAAAAATAAAACCTTAATAAAAACAAATGATTTTACATAAATTTAATAATACAAATTGAAGTCAATAGAACTGTATACTCAGAACCAGTTTTAAAACATAGACGACATAGGCACAAACCTACGGTGTTTAATTTGTTTGAAAAATTATCAAATTATAGAGATAGAAACATTTAATCTTATTTATATGCTAATTTAAAACAAATTATATTTACCATTTCTAAGATTTTCATCAATAAGAACATCATGAGCTTCAAATTTAGCTTTGTGAATATTTAAAATATCAACAACTGCATTACTAAAGCCACATCTGGGAGCTTGTGGATCACCTTTCATGAAGACGACGATTTTGTTACCCTTCACTAATTTTCTTATATGAGATAGGATTGGATCATCAGATTTTGTACATAGAAATTGTTTATAAGCATTGAGTGAGACAATCCTTGACGTTTTATTGATGTTAATCATATGATGCAATAGCGACGTCATGTTTTAAATGTTAATACCTAGATAGATTTTTTTATTTTAAACAAATATGTAATAATTGATATTTAGATTGACTTAGGATATTAAAAAAATAAGGTTAAATAATTAATTAGGTAATAAGTAAATACAGAAATTCAGGTTTTTAGTATTTACAAATAAATATTTACAAAACAACAATTAAAAGATGGAAAATATTCGAAAATATTCGTATAGACAAAATTCTTGATTTTGCAGTGGAAAAGATATCCGGATCTCATAAATGGCCAAAATGCTATTTCTCAATTCCCCATAGATAAAAGAATAATTCTAATATCTATGCAATTCCCAAAAAGTGATAGTGTCTTAAATCATAATGAGTATGATAATCATGATCTGGTTTCTACCTGGCTGATAGTCAGCATATTACCCATAGATTGCATTTTATCAATGGTACAGATATGCATTATCAACTAGATTGCTAACATTAACTGATGAAGTTGCTATCCGCCATTTTAATCCAGGTCATTGTTATATATTTTTATGCATTGTATGTATTTTTACTGTACATTTTTGCCTTAAATTAAATGACTGCTGCCCGCATCCCTATTGTATAAAGGCGATTACACACTGCAATGTGAACCGTAATGTGTTATGGCTTATCAATAAATTCCAAAATATTTTGGTTGAGATTACAAGCATAACCTCGAAACATTTGTAAAGAAAACTTTAACCTAGAAAGCTAGAATTTCGAATACCATTATACCAGTATACCAGGGTTAAAATAGTTAATTAAATAAATACAAAATATTACATTATTTTATGAAAATTGCATTTATTATTGATTGATATAAAATTTAAATTAACCTGTAAATTGTAATTTATAGTACAATTTAAATTTAATTTTAGATTTAATGAAAAAAAAAATTTATTTGTGTTCATGGTGGGGAGAAAGTGTTCGCCATTTTTCCCTTCCAGCCGACCTGCCGACCCCACACCAACATTATTTAAGATTAATTTACATGTTAGCGGGATGTGTAGAGGCGGCATACGACCCCCTAAATCTTAATTGATAGACCGAACCATTATCCTTTCGGACCGCTAAACAAATCGAATTTCGTGTCAACAAATTGTATTAAGTTCGAAAATTGTACAAGGTTTTCCGTCCACAATGGCAGACGGTGAACCGTTAAGTATAGACAGCATAATCGCACGACTATTAGAAGGTAAGATTGGCAAACAACTAGTACGAAATTTCTATAATTGGCATTCTTATTTTCTTGTATTACAATACAACCTGGTAGGTTAATAACTTCCATTTTCTGTGTCAGAACATTATAGTTAGTATCAGTTTAGTTAATTTTTTTGTTTCATCCAGTAAAGATATAGGATTATATATCATTTGAATATCAAGTGATGTGAGCTTTTCAACACTAGACTGTGATTATTTAAACTGGTACCTACATTAAAGCTATACTAATTAGTTAATAATATTAGCATATTTTTTAGTGACTATTTGATTTAATTCATTTTTTTAAAGTTAATTTCAAGACACTTAATCATAATTAAAAACCAGCCATATTTATTATCTCAGATGATCCTAGATCTCAGACCTTACATTTTAGACATCTTTTTGAAGTCCTTGTGAGATAGGTGTATGTAATTTTTTTAAAATTGAAATTTTCATAATTGTTTTTAATTTGTGATACTTTACTACACAATTATATGAACCTGCAGCTTCTCCTGGGACAAACTGGAATTAAACAGCATTACAAAAAATTAGACAATATAAAGCAACCTGGAATACTTCACTGTTAATTTACAATCCTCAATTGTTGGCTAGCATTGTGTCACTATGAATTGGGTTTTTGCTTTTTATCTTTTTTTATGACTAGATATTTTTAGCTAACTATCAATTAATCCATTTAGTATTATAACATCAGTTTTCAGTTTATACTTTAAAAAAAAAAAAATGTTTAACTTTATATACTTTGTAGTTGATTACTAAATACTTTCTTGCAGTGTTATTTATGATATTATGTACATTATAGATGTGAGCATGCTGTATTTATAAGCAAAGTATTTGATTGAGTTTTGGTACTAAGTTAGATTTAGATTGGAAAAAATGTACAGAAATGACGGGCCCCTAAAATAAGTAATGCTCCAGGTTACTAATTTTATTAATCAGGCCCTGGATAATGGGCATGTATAATAAATTCTACTAATGCACCTGATACTCTAATGGTAGTATAGCTTAATATTAAAATTTGTAGATACATATTATATCAGGATTTAAATTCCATGTGTGATGTTTATGACAAGTAATGTAGATGTTAGCCAGAAAACTAGTGACTACCTTATAATAT
Source organism: Pentalonia nigronervosa (assembly GCA_014851325.1). Classification (NCBI taxonomy): domain Eukaryota; kingdom Metazoa; phylum Arthropoda; class Insecta; order Hemiptera; family Aphididae; genus Pentalonia; species Pentalonia nigronervosa. Next base: position 109,434 of record JACXSJ010000148.1, on the reverse strand, counting down.
TATAATCAAGCTTAGTTTGTTGCTTAAAATTATATGTTATTGTTGTCTGTATTCATAATTGGTTATAAAATATTATAAGACAAAATCAGATATAAAAATTTGTATACTATTGGAAATATATTGTATTATTCTTACAATTGTATAATACAACATAAAAGTAATTTATTTGTAGTAAGAGGATGTCGACCTGGTAAAACAGTACAAATGTCTGAAGCAGAAGTCCGAGGATTATGTTTGAAATCTAGAGAAATATTTTTACAACAACCAATTTTATTAGATTTAGAAGCACCTTTAAAAATATGTGGTAAATAATAATTTTATATTAATTTTTTTTAAGCATCTTATTCTTTTTATACTTATTTGAATTTTATTAATTAGGAGATATACATGGACAGTACACTGACTTGTTGCGTTTATTTGAATATGGAGGCTTTCCTCCAGAAGCAAACTATTTATTTTTGGGAGATTATGTTGATCGTGGAAAACAATCCTTGGAAACTATATGTCTTTTATTAGCATACAAAATAAAATATCCAGAAAACTTCTTTCTTTTACGAGGCAATCATGAATGTGCAAGCATAAACAGGATCTATGGATTTTATGATGAATGTAAAGTTATTTACATTACTTATAATTAATTATTTTAACTATTTATATTATAATAAAAATTATCTATTATACACATATAGGTAAAAGACGTTACAATATAAAATTGTGGAAAACATTTACCGATTGTTTCAATTGTTTACCTATTGCGGCAATTATTGATGAGAAAATATTTTGTTGTCATGGCGGACTAAGTCCTGATTTACAAGGAATGGAACAAATTAGACGTATTATGCGTCCAACTGATGTCCCAGATACTGGTAATTTTTCTATTATTTAGATTAGAAGGGATGTACCTGTGTGAAGTACTTATTATAAGAATAAGATACCTATAAGAAAATTGTTGATTTAATATGATACCTACATGTACATAGTATATTATATTTTATCACAAATAATAGCACTATACTCATTATATAGCACTGTACTCAGTTTCACAAAAGATCATCTTTGCCTTAACAATTCTTTGTGAGAATCTTATTTGGTATTGGAGCTTACAGATATGGAGTATATTTTGGCATTGGGTTGTGTAGATGGAAAAAAGACATTAATTGACCTAATGATCAACTGCTAGAATTCAGTATGTATGTTCAAAAAAAGATGTTCTCTTGTGGAATGAGGTATAGCAAATTTTCTGAAGGAACAATTTCTATGTTAGTTTGTAGTGTTAAGTGAGCACTCAATACAAAAATGTTTTTTTTCAATTTATTATTATTAAATATTAAATTATTGTAATAAGAACTTTTAAAAACAATTTAATAAAAATTCAACATAAAACAAAAAATATTATTTTAGGAGATATAAGAGTATTTAGAATAACTAGGTGACATCATTTGGTCGGGCTTGATATAATTTTCTATCTTACACATGTTGAAGTTACTCCATTTACACAATGATTTACCAATCATGTTTGACTTATGTATAAATGTGTGATTTTTTTGTGCTAAAGATGATAGAAGTATCAGAATTTGAATATAACATTTTTTTAAATATGTAATGTACTACAAGAGATAATAGCCAGTTGTACCATGTAGTGTGGCAAAAAGTGACAATTGTGATTTAATAAGCATACATTACGAAAATTACTTTTTAAAATTTTAAATACTTCAAAAAAACTTAACATTTTAGATTATTTCTGGTTCCACCAAAAATACATCACAAAAATTTAAAAATATATTTTAAAGGTAAGTAAATTATTGTGTAAAAGAAACATACACATATTAGATAAACAGTTATGGCAAGCTCAGAACAATGACGTCCACATCTTTTTTCAATTTTTTATAACTTATTAAATAATGCGAGTAGAAACATTAAACATATACCATTTTTCTTAGAATATTGAACATTCTTTCAAATTAAAAAAATTATTTTATAGGCTTTAAAGACCAATCAATTTTGACATTCATATTTTAATTGCCTTTCCAGAATGTTTGTAGTACCACAAATCACTAGCAATGTCAGTCCATCACATCTTGATTTCATACCATACTTAACAATTATAATATTATGCAGACATAATATTTTAATAGTTTATGTTATAGCTCCAGTATTAGAATCGGTAATTTTAAATTTAACAGATATATTGGTATATGTGGCCATGTGGGGTATAAAAATATTATTTTTACTATTAGTTTTTTCTATAGGTAATAAATAAAAACATCAGATAATAAATTTGAAAATTGTTATTACTTTATTTTGTAGGTAATAATTGTATGTGTATTTATCATATTAAACTTAGTATGTTTTCACCATTGACCTTATATTTATAGACAGAACATCCATATTGTTCCACATAATAATATTGCCATGTAAAAAACTGCTTACTGAATGGTAAATATTATTTTCTTGTGCTTACTACTTATAGCTAAATATTTTAATTAGTTATTACGTCTTATTTCTAGTATACGTTAAATAACCATTAACTATTTAGTTTTTTTTCAATAATACACATACAATATTATTGTATCAGGTAAATAATTCATATCCCATGGCTTTAGTGTGCATGTACGTTGTGCTTCATGAGATGCTACTAGTCGTGACCGGTGTGAACTATGCAATGATCTATCTATAAATATAGGTCTATGATTTCCACATAGTTATCGCTTATAATATAAGACAATCAGCGTTCAGAGTTAAATAATCGATAAGATAAATTAATTAGAGCTTATGTCCTGAAAAATTTTGGAGTTATAAGAAAAAGAAAATACCTATAAATAATATAAAATATTTAAATTAAACTTTATTTTTAAAATTAATAATAAAAATATTATTAATTTGTTTTAGGTTTATTATGTGATTTGTTATGGTCTGATCCGGACAAAGATGTAACTGGTTGGGGGGAAAATGATAGAGGTGTTTCTTTCACTTTTGGTACAGATGTTGTAGCAAAATTTTTAAATAGACATGACTTAGATCTCATATGTAGAGCACATCAGGTAAATACAACTTTATAATTATAATGGCGTTCATTGAAATTTATCTAAGTTTCTTAAAATTGCATGTTAAATATATTTTAGGTTGTAGAAGATGGTTATGAATTTTTTGCCAAGAGGCAATTGGTTACATTGTTTTCTGCACCAAACTATTGTGGGGAATTTGATAACGCAGGTGGAATGATGTCAGTTGATGCAACTCTAATGTGTTCATTCCAAGTAAGTTCTTAACTATATTAATATATATTTGTTATCCATACCGATATAGCATGATTTTATTTTACATGATCATAAAAAGTTAAATAGAATTTTATTTTATTTATTAAATTTGCCATTCTTAATTAAAACAGTAATAAATACAATTTTAGTAAAATAATATTAAAGTTCTATTATTTGAATTATATATATTATTAATTATTAGTTATTAGTTATTATTGGAACTAGGATATTTATGTATTAGCATATTTTTTCTTTAATTCAAATATTTCAAATATATTGATTGTCAGTTATATCCACAATTTAGCTGATACTAAAATATTACTTAATATTTACCGAAGAATTGAATTTTTACAGTTTTTAAATGTTTATTTTATAATTATATGAGGAGTGAGATAGAGTGGGTGAAACATGGAATGAAACAGTAGCTAGTAAGTCGGGAGAGTCGATAGTATTGTTGAGAAGTGATGTTATGAACATGAGGTCAGCATGATTACAGCGTTAAAATAGTAGGAATATTGAGAGTGGAGCAGATAAAGGTGTAATCATGAGGTGTATGATCAATTTTTAATAAAAAGATGATAAATGATAGGAACTGATTTTGAACTCGTTCAAGGCGCAATTGATCACAGTCAACGTATGGATATCAAACAACCGATACATACCTGAGGATGGAACGCATAAGGCTGTAGTAGTGGGTACGAAAACAGGTGGCAGAAGTAAAGATGGTTGAATTATGTTTGATGAATCCAAGGATTTAAAGACTCCTCCCAACAGTAACATTTAAGTAGTGTTTGAAAGAGAGGGTGGGTGATAGGTAAAAGCCTAGGTCCTTGATAAGATTATCATGTAGGAGGGGAGAGTTGCCAAGATAATATGAGTGTGGTATATAGGGCTATGTTTCCTAAAGAAATTCATAGAGTGACATTTGTCCTTATCGAGGGGTAAGTTAAGTTGTTGAGTCCAATCAAAGAAGGCATTCAGTTCAGCTTGTAATAAAAAGAAGTCAGGGGGAGAGTCAATTTTACATAAAATATTTAAGTCATCATCAAATAAGAGAACCTTAGTAAAAATGAAAAATGTATTTATTGAATTAACAAATATGATAAAAAGAAGAGGACTTAGGGTGACCTTGTGAAATACCAGAGAAAACTAATGATAATTTTGAAACTGCTCCGTTTAGAGTGACAAATTGTCTAGGAGATGTCAAATAGGATGTGAGCTAGGACATGAGCAGATAGCTGATATCAAGGGAGTCAAATGTGGCAATGAAAAGCCCGTGGTCTACTGAGACAAACGTTTTTTTGAAGCCTAAAAATAAAGTCAACTTGACAGTTAGCTTCAAAACTGTTTATTATGTAGGTGGTGAAAAAAATGCTGGTGATGGTTGACGACTTGCCAGGGCGGAAACCATGCTGAGAATTTATAACTATGTGGTTGAGATTTCTTTTGATACAGGAATATAAAATAGATTCAAAGAGGTTGACCAGGTGTGGTAAGATAGAAATAGGTCTGTAGTTGGAAACATTTGAGCGATCACCAGTCTTAAAGATGAGGGTGAGAAAACAGGTTTTTCACACATCGAGGACAACGTCTTCATCTAAGGAGTGTCTGAACCAAGGGGTGGCCATGAACATTAGATAATACAGCGACAACGGTGTTCCTTCAATGTGACCACTTTTATGAATAAAAACTACCGTACCCATGTCACATTAAAATAAATACACACATAATATTGTGTGCATTCATATTGTAATATTGTATACTTTAATATATTTCAATTAAATTAAATAATTAGTGAAACACGAATAATTAATACAATTTATAGTTTAACAACTATTTTATTTTAGCTTTAATTATATATTTAAAATTATGTAGGTACATAGGTAGCACAGAATAATAATAATTATATAATAGTATAACATAAAATATAAATAAAAAATGAATGTAATAAAATATAAGAATATAGGAGGTATAGCATCCTCTTAATGTAAATATTTATAAAATTATTAATTATTGTCCGTTGAATAATACAAGTTTATTATACCAATTTCTTAGGGATTCTATCTCAGATATTTTTTTAGATAAATAGTTAATTTGCAAATTAAAGTATGAATTAATTATTGATTTCATTAATAATATAACATGGTTAGTTTCAGGTTCAAAATTGAAATTATGAATAATAGACTCAAATATTTTTGAATTAAACACAAAGAAATTTAAAGTTTTATTTACAACTAACAATTTATTGATTGGTTTGAGACCAGATTGATATACTCTTATATTTTTTTCAGTCTGCATACACAGTTTAATTAAATCAGAACTTGGGTAAGACAAGCCACTTTCATCCCTGAAATTGATTAAAGATTTTAAATAATTTTTTTTCTCTCCAAAAAGTGCATTAACACAGATGTCACATTTTATTTTAGTTGCTAACTGATGGGCCACAAAACCAGCTTTATAAATAACAGCTTCTTCAGAAAATGGCGATAAGGAATTAACAATAACTCGGCATTTTAATTATATTAATTTATTATATTAATTATTTTAATTATAAAATAGAAATAATTTCAAATATTAATTATTATCATTGAAATTTGTTGTCATGAAAACAGCACCATCTAACGGTATAGTTTATCGGATGCGGTGTTCGTGTGATAAATATCGCTGCATTATGCTTACATACCGTTATACATAGTGCTATCTCTATATTATTATTACTCTGAGGCCTGAACGGAATGAAGACTGGAATAGCGATTGCATATCAGCAGTTGTAGAGTAGATACGCAGAGATATCGTCAGGACCGTTAGAATTGTTTTTAAAGATAAAAGTGCAGAAAGTATGTCTTCAAGACTAAATAGACAGTTTGAGGGTAGATTATATGGGAATAAATGATCTAAATAGGTACTAGTAGGTGTAGGGAAAAGAGGCTTGAAAATGGATAGGAAATATTTAGAGAATAGATTGACTGAGTCAATGAGGGAAGAGACTGATTCATCATAGTGATGATCTGAGGATGAGATTGGTGGGCTAGACTTCAAGTCTTTAGTAAATTTCCAGAATTCAGAAGGATTTGATTAGATGGTGCTTTCGGTATTTTTTACAGAGAAAGATTAGACCTTTAGGAAGAAAATAAGCTAATTTAAAAAGGTAGAGGTCTAACCCTTGGAGGTGCTCACACAGGAATTTTGAGATTTACAATGGAAATATTTGTTTATAAATGATTACTATTGGTAACCATGATTGTTATTGGTTTGTATAATCTCTGTTTATTTATAAGGTTGTCAATGGTTACATATTTTGTAACTATTATAATTATATAGGAAGAATATATCATATACATATTTTTACCACTAAATTTTTAGAAAAAACAAATTTTTACCCACGGGCGACCATCACAATGTTTTTCATGTACCTACCTAATTCTGATTTCACTCACTTACATTTTTCATGGGGTCCTCAATCCATCGTAGGTGAATTGTCTACCTGATAATATACTGCTTGCATATTGTCCATGATCTAATGCAATGGATTGCCTACCTATGGTGGTTTAAATGCATGTAAATCACTTCAGGTTAATCTTAAATTAATATTTGTCTCGGGCAATGCTGGATAGGACAGCTAATTGTATATAATGTAATTTTTCTAATAAAATAAAAAATAATATGATTAGTAAGTCTTCTCCACCTAATATATTTGTATCAGTGGTATGATTTCAATTTTTTTTTTTAGAGTGGAGCTAAAGGTTTTGACCAGCCCATAATAAAACTGATAAAAACTATTTGCATACTCATTAGTCCCAATTACATTTTATTTCAATCAAAATTGACCTCTTTTCAAATTTTATATTTACTATCATAGGTATAACCTTGGGGTGGGGATAACAATGGCTAAAAATATATGTAGAGGGATAAATATATTACTAATTATCTACCTTATAGAGAATTGGTTTGGGAGAAATTTTCCCTAAGCTATGTGCTATTTACACCAATATGTATGGAGTATAAATGTATTTACATAAAACAAAAAAAAAACATTCAACATATTAAAGATATTATATTAAATGAAACAACTATCTCAGTGGTGGTTAGACTATGTCACCATTAATGACATGTTATTAACAAAGACAGATCATTGACATTAATTATGCTTAAAATATTAGATGAAAATATAATATTATTCTATTACCACAGCTATTATTCAAACTTAAGGTTTTATAAGTTATAACCATGAAAGCTTCTTATTTATCTGTTGCACTGTTTATATACACAGTGCAACATGCAGCTTGTTACTATAATTTAGGTTAAGATACCCCATAATTATTTATATATTAGCACAAATAATGACTAAATTTATTTAGCAATGTCACAAATCAAGTTGGTAGCTTAAAACTACCCTAACATTGGCCTGATAATGGTCATGGTGGGGGGGGGGCAAATGCCTTTCTTATCATCCCTCAAATGATGCCACTAATATATATAAATATCAATTGTTTAAGTATATTTTTTTTCATACCTGTTTTTTCTAGAATTTTTTTCACTGAAAATAAATGTTAAAACTGTTGAAAATTTACATTATATATTTTACCATATTTGTTATTCTATAACTCTTCTGCAATAATTACAAAATATATTGATATTTTTTGCCGTAAAAAGTACTTTTGGGTGAATGCCCAAACATCCTAACTACAAATATGTTATCAATTCAATTTGAGAGGATTTTTCATTTGAATGTGTTTTACAAGTGCGTAACAGGGCAAATTTGCATTCAGCTGTTCTCATATAGATAAATTATTTTTTTTATTAAATTTAATGGTAATGAAACACATTTTTTGTGTTTTATTATGGTTTTCACATAAAAAAGCGCTAGTGGTAAAATGTAGCTGGACACAATTAACCACCACTGCTAAAGCAATAGAATTTTACCGCCACTGCTGCAGTATAAATGGACCTTTAGGGGAGGTTATTTTGAAATATATTTTAATTTTAAAATATGTTATGAGCAATTTTAAATTGTAATACAATTTTCTTCAGAATTTAAGTATGGAAAAACAACCAACAAACCACAGAATATGTTATTATCTTGAAGTTTATAAATAGCTAAATTCACTCTATTAATTCTAGCAAAATATAATGAGAACTTCGGAACATAAATTTGTTATGTTACATACTAGTAGAACAGAGACAACAAATACCGATAAGATATCTTCTTAAGCCATAGATTTTAAATATTACAAATATAGTTTTACTTTTTTATATTGAAAGATACAAAACTTGGTATGAATTTATTATATTGTTTTTAATATAACTAATTAATTATGATTCTATCCTTTAAGATTTTGAAACCATCCGAAAAGAAAGCGAAGTATCAATATTCAGGATTAAACTCAGGAAGACCGGCTAGTAATACAACTGCTGTGAAAAAGAAATAAATAATATTTAATTGACTATTAATTATAAACAACTAAATAATGTTGTTCATAATCTAATAACTCTGTGCTTGAATAATTTTTTTTTTAAAATCTGGACTTTCTATATAATAACAAATAATGTTATACATATATATATATATATATGTGTGTGTATGTATGTATGTACGTGTGTGTGTAAAAAATTATCTTTAACAATCATTTAATAATGGTTACTTGTGACCTAAATTATATAAAGTCCTAAGTATTGATTAATTATTTGATTTTAATTTTATGTACTTTGTATATAGATAATAACCATTTTATTTAGTTAACAAATTTAATTTATGTGTAGGCATAGATAATTAAGGTATAGCCTTGTTTGTGTTATAAAAAAAAGTATATATATATATATATATATATATATTAACATTATTGTTATTGATTATTCTTATTAAATATTGTCATTACTAATTTAAATGTAGAAAAAAATTACCAGTACCATAGTTTTTAAATAAATTAACTGTTTTTTAAAATTTGTGGTAAAATATTAATTAGTTACAAAATTTTTTTTTTACCTATTTATTATAAATTTAAATTTTATTTTTAAATATTACAAATCTTTAATTGTAGCCGTTTATAAAACTGTACATATTAGTACATCTTAGAAAATAGCAGTCCACAGTAAATTACTGAATTTGATACTATATTAAATATTGAATGAAGTAAGTTTAATTTTTACAATAATATAGATAAATTATCATAAATAAACAATGTCTAAATATTGGTTTGATACTCATTTTTTAAATTTTCATAATAGCTTTACAGCTTGGAAATTCAGATTTGTGTGTATCAAATGAATAACTGTTGCATAACAATATCTTCAATATAATAATTCTAGTACATAAATTTGTATAAATTAAATTAAGATAATTAAAAAAAACTTCAAGGCTTCAGAACCACATTTGTTCATAGATCTGTTATGGTTAAAAACAATAAGAATTGAATGTTATGGGTTAATGTATATTTTTTCAGTGAATAGAATAACTATCATATAATGAAGTAACTTTGCTATACCTAATATTTTTTAAAATTATGTTATGTGTAAATGATTAAATGTATTGCTTTAAAATATTTGAATGAATATTTTATAAAACATTTACTATCAAAAAAATTGTATTTTTTATTTATATGAAATAGTATTGCATTCATTATATACTTAAAAATAATAAATATGAAAGATATCATTTGATATTTATAATAAAATAATTTATCTCTTATACAAAATTAGTGATGAATACATAATAGTTATCTAAGGACTACCATATTAACTTTAAATTAAATATATATATATATATGTATTGTATAATATCTTATTTATTTAAAATAAGTATGTCCATTAATAATGATTAATGATTATCATTATTAAAATACTATATAAATATTAAAATATCCATAAAAATTGTATAACCGTAAAAATATACTTTATTACAAAAAAACATGGTGATTTAATGAATCAGTCAGTATCTGTACCATTTAATTATTTATACAATTTTGTGTTAAATAATTATTGGTAACCCTATTAAAATTAAAATTTAAAAGTTAATGTAATTCAAACATTTAAAAAAGGAGTGAATATATTTTAAGGAAATATAGGTTTTTAATTTATTGCTCCAAGCATATAATATTATATAATATGTACATATTAGTAAATTAAATAATCAATTTTAGATCATTTTTAATGGTATTGGCTGATTCAAGTTGTAAAAATCACTGCATAGTTAGAATAGAAGTACAAAATTAATAATTAAGTGTTTTATAGACGATAAATTGTTTTGTTTAATTTGCACACAAGCATTGTGTTTCACTTGCACAGAATCATAAGATTTAAAACAAACTCTTATGTCAAAATGGTCTTGAATTTCGATATGTTTATTTTTTTGTAAATATTTTCACAATATTATAAATCACTTATTTTTATTTAAAAAATTGTAACAATGTTAAACTATATTAGTGATTGTTTTAAAAAATATGACTAATAATAGTTTATATTTATTTAAAATGTATGTTTTATTGAACAGGTCTATAAACTATTGGTGATATAAAATATTTTATGAGTTAGATAATGTCTAACCAGAATATACATAGGTACCAATAAATTATAATAATTTCACAAAATACAATTTTAAAATATTTATTTCTATTCATGTGGACTGTGAATCAATTTATCTTTATTGAGCTGGATGGTATATAGTATTATCTAAAATGTAAGCCAAGAATGCATTTGTCAGATCATATTAAATAAATTCACTTTATTTTAAGCCTAATTATTAACATTAAAATATGTTTTTCAGTCCCTAGAAGTATTTCATAGAATATATTTGCAACAGTAGACTTTTAATATTTTGACTCTTAAGTTTCTTTTGGAAATTCAACTTTTGTTTCTATCAAACATTTTTACTTTAACCTTTTAATAATTTATTAATTTTCTTTTCAAAACGCCAAACCATAAATATCTTTAGTCTTATAATTTTTTTTACATCAATAACTGCTTTGCTGTAAATATTCTTTCATATTTGTGGTAACACTTTCAAAATTTCTTTTTAGCACATTTTGAATACTGGAAACAACAATTTATCATTTTAACAGGTGTAATGTACAGGATAATTTATTTATGGTAAAATTGTATATTATATTTTATAATTCTATATTAATTTTTATCATAATTTCTTGTTAATAGACCTAACTGTACTACTGATAAGAATCATGGGAAAACATTCACTCAGTAAAAATTGTTTTTATGTTTGATTTTAATTTAAAAGTTATGGTAGATGATTTAATAAATTATTTAATAATCAAATCAAGATTTTTGTTATTGTAACATTATTTGTAATTATGTTTTTAATCCATACAACAAGCATTGATTGCCTAGATTAATAAAAATAATAAGTACCCAATAATATAAACTAATTAATTAATAATTAAGTAAACTAAACTTTACCCAAATCAGTCAACATTTTTATCAATAGTTATGTAATATGTAATTTATTGATATTCAGTGTTTAAAAATTAATATATCTAAATTATAGGTAGTTTAGAAAGTATAATTTTATTTGACTTTGATATCCAAGGTTCCAAAAATGTGTATTTTATTTTATTTTTTTTAATTTTTATATTTAATATTTTTTTAAAATGGGATTACTTCATATAAAGTTGGTGACCAATTATGTTATTATTTGGTTGTATATTTATATATTCATTGTACATAGTTAAATATATTGGTAAATCTTAAATTACTTGGGGTTGTTGATAATCTATAAGCACCCATTATTTATGAAATTTATAGAACAATGAGCACAGAACACAACTGATATCCAAAAAGAAGACACACCAAGAAAACCATATCTATGCACCAAATATTGAATTTGTAAATGTAACAAAAGCTTTGTATGCTATTAGTCAAAGAACCAAAACTGTTTACTCACTTTATTTTTTCATAATATATTTGTTTATGAATTTTTTTACAGACTATAGATTAGATACCCATTTTTACAGCAACTTATTCTACTTCAAAAAAACCACCTGTACACTTGTACAGTCATTCTAACTCATATTCATGAACTAAAATTTGATTTTCGTATTTCGTAATATTAGAGTAGGTACAACGCACTTGCTGGTAAAAGAAATACTATCGTGGTTCCTACCTTAGTTGTGATATCATACGGAGAAATAAGAAAAAGGTATAATAATATATTAATATTACACTGTGGTCTGTGATATATTAGCTTAGACAGTGCTTGACATGACAACATATGAGTATTATGGAAACTCGAAACGCAATCTCTGGAAAAGGAAGTCAAGAAAGTGTATCTACGTGAATACAAAATCAATTTCATATCAAAAAATTACAATATTTGCGACAGTTTTCAGCTTACAGCAAATTGGAAGTTAACATAAAGTACACAAGTAAAACTTAAAGAAAATTGTAATGTATTAATCATCGTATGTTTATAGAACATCCGAACATTATTTCATAAATGTGTTATTTATAGTGCTTGAATTGGAAAAAAATACAAGAGGGATTTAGAAATAATAAAATATTTACGTACCTATATTAATATTGTTTATTAAGAATTAAGATATAATTAGGAGTATGTTAAAATATTTTTTTAAAAAAAAGGGTACTCCGTTCTCCCTCGTCCCTTTCCAATTAAAGCATTGGTTATTTAATACTTTGCATTAATATTAAGAAATATGTACTTTTTTCCTAAAATTTAGAACGTATATAAAAATGTAATCATACATTTTCGTTTGAGGCTCGTAATTGTCTGAATGGGTTTTTCAAGTCTGCCATAAATTAAAGAGAGCATATAGCAAAATACTTTAAAAAAATAACTCCTTCAATTTTCGAGCCCTAGTTATATTGTTCTACGATTATAATTTTAATTGGGTTATTAAGTTAATAGCTATAAGTAACCTATTTATTGTTACATGTATCTCAATACGGTTGTAATGTAGATTTGTAGCATTGTAAAAACATCAAGTATGTTGACACAATTAATTTAATAAATAAATAATAATAATTATGTTTAATGTCGATAAGTCGACAGTTTTTAAAAACGCATGTCTTGAGACCCTAGATAATTTGAGTCTAAAATTGACGACAATTTTTAATTTTGGGTTTCTAACAGGTTCACAATTGGTCTGCCATAAATCGAGAACATATTATTATATGTTTCTTTCTCTGCTAAGTTCTTGTAAAAATGTAAAATTATCTTAGAGTAATAAAACTAAATTATTGTTTTATATTTATCATAGATAAATAATATTATATGTCTTTGGTATTCAATATTTACACAATGCCTCGGGCTCATGCACAGTATTAAGAATAACTGAATGTTACTTCTGTACTACTGGCTAGATATTGTAGGCCTAAGTGGCTAGTGGTCACGCCCGTTATCATTATTAAATAAATAAATATATTATGTTTAATATATAGTCCATTCACCATTCAAGTTAAGAACTGTATTCGGTATTTCGGAAAAGACCAGTTTACGATATTTACGTCTGGCGGCAGTCCGGCAATAGCCCAACGCCCGTTTGTAAGCCCCACCCTACAGGATAGTAGACTCTGACTGTTGAGTGGCGATTACTGAAGTACCAAGTCTGTAACATGTGCAAGTCTGTGAAGTGTCTAGTAAATTGTAAATAATAATTGGCGCCCGTGCGGCGTATGCAAGAGTTGTTTAGAAAAATATGCAACTACTACAATTTTCAAGCCTATAATTATTATAATCGCAGTTGAATAATTAAATCCCTAGTACCTACCTATTTTATTATAAATTTTAATATATATATTATATACATATCTACATGTTATGTTCAATTTGCTGATAAGTCATCACTGACTCGTCAGTCGTAACGTTACAACTAAAGTCGATAATATTTAATACGCATATACGCATGTCCATTTTCCCACAACTACCGCCTTGCGCCTACCGGGTGTTTTCTTTTTTCTCATTAGTTCTTTTATTAGTTAGTTAAGAGTATTTACTATTCAGTAACTATTATTGTTAGCAGGAACCTCGTATTCGTAATTTCGCCATCGCGGTTCGTGTAATTTATTCGTTATAGTTAGGTGTTTTTCTTGTTCTATATTCGCCCACTTCGACTGTAGAAAAAGACAATTTTTTGTTGTACTATTTAATCACTGATATAAATAATTATTATTTATTTATTAGGTATCCATTATCGTTTAAACACGAAAACAACATTAACATTAAAATAAAGCAGTTCATAATCACAAGAAAATAATTAACCTGTATTCTACGTGCTGTGTGTAGAACGTTGGAATTTATCATCATCCACGTAAGTAAAAGCAAACAAACAGATAAGCTTCTATATATATATTAATATAAAATATAATTCTAATATAATGGAAATATATTATAAACTGTATAAAAAATAAAAAAATTAATAAGTCCTTTTTTACGATAGCATTTTTTTTCTGCAGCCTATTTAAAACAATTTTAACTCAAAGATAACAAACATAATATATTTAATATCAAAATGGTATTACAACATTAATGTTAACTTAATATGAACAAACAAAAACAAAACAGAGATAATGATTAATAAAGTATGATTGAAAAATTGTATTCCTATTTTAATTTATTTTGTGATAATTGTATGCAAATCTGAAGTTAATTAATTGATAAGTGGTTATTAATAAAAGCTTATGTCGGAAACTGAACGATATTTACTTAAATATAAATATGATATGTTGAAGATAGGAGATTGTTTATAAAGATCAGCAACATTTAACGTGATAGCATAGGATTGAGAATTGAAAGTAGATAGGAAATATTAATTATTTTTACTTAAGTTTTGAACAGATTTTCAAACTTTGGAATCCTTTATTGGCTTTATTCATTTTTAGTTGAACAATCGTAAATCAGTAATGAATAATAAAACAATGAAACTGAAGGATAATTAATTTGATAAGTTGAGATGTTCCTATGTATATAATTGTGGTATTTACATAAAACATACACATATAGTATTATCAGATTATCATGATTTTTATTGAGAATATATAGTATATATACAGAGTAATAGGTACATAATACATATGGAAATAACAAATGAGTATTGAGTATTATAACTTATGAATAATAAGACTCGATCAGCTGATTGAAAAATCATATCTTACAAGTTCTGTAAAAGAAAGTTAGTATTTATCACGAAGACTAGTGATAAGGAAGCTAAACTTTATCACAAAAAACATACCGTAAACATCGAGATATATATACTATACTGGAGCGCGCACTAGTCGTCAAAAAACGAGCCGGCTCGTTGAATCGCTTCCCCCACCATTGCAGGGCAAAAGGACTGGATGCCGGATGGCAGAGTAGGGCGTTTTTCGAATGAAATTGTATTTAGATAACATTTTATTCGAATGATTTTTTCACAATTATTCGAATAATTTGAAAACATTATTATTCGAATAATTATTTATTCTAATAAAATGTTATCTAAATAATCATCTAAATACAATTTCATTTCATTATTATTCGAATAATTTAAAAATATTATTATTCGAAATAAAAATTATTTGAATCATTTTTTTTATAACTTTTTTACATTTTTCTGAATAAAATAAGATTTATAATCGTGTAATTGAAAATGCAATGCCAACTATTGTTTATAATATATGCCTGTTCTAAATTACCAACCATAATATGTTTATCCAAATAAAATAAAGAAAAATTATTCAAAAAATCATAGTTGAAAATTATTCGAATAATTTTTTTTACTCAAATAATAATGTTTGAATATTATTCGATTTTTTACTCAAATAATAAAGCTAAGACTATGCACTATGTAGTACTGAAACTGGACTATTTACTAGGTATAATAATAACATCTTCAATATTGATAAATAGACAATAGTTACTACTGAGGTACATAGCATATACATGCTGGTAATATTAACAGTATAATGTCTGTATTCAATGATACTATTAATTATTTAAAAACATTAAAATGTGATGGAACTCTGTTAGTATTAGGTGGGAGAAAAATGTTCATATAAGGATTTATTGTTACAATGTCTTCTACTATACAAATTGCTTATAAACTTTTATATAGATCTCAAAGTCCCCTTAAATTTGTCTTGACATACAAAATGTCACAGGATCATGTGGAACTTTTTTTTGGCTGTGTAAGAGCTAGAGGAGGGTTTAACAATAACCCAAATTGTGTCCAATTCAAAAAAAGTTTAGGGCAATTACTATTTACAAAAAACATAACTGTGGAAAATGGAAATTGCTCTCATTTTGTTATTCCTGGAGGGGACGTTTTGGATTTCCGTTGTGAAAAAAGAAGCTTTATAACTAAAGACAGTGAAAATATATTTGAATCTGATATTAATAATTATTTAGATATTCTTAATAGTGTACAGTTAGAAGAGTACACAGGTGAAATACTAGATTACATTGCAGGATATATAGTAAGAAGTATATGCAAAAAACTTGTGTGTCCTTTCTATGTAGATATATTATTAAGTTCACAATCAGATCATAACTATACAGCAGGTATACAGTTTACATATTTTGTAAGTCGAGGAAAATTAAAAATTGTATCCAAGGCTGTATCTTTGATTATTAAGGAATTAGAAAAGTCTTTTCAGACTATAGTTGTAATAAAAAAAAATATTACACAAGAATGTGAAACAAAGTATTATTATGTTAGCAAAAAAAAATATATCAAATAAAAATTCACTATTTTTTTCCCAAATTCTCATCCTATAAATGTTGATTTAGGTTCTCCATCCCATGGATATAGTTTGTTTATAGCTATAAGTAATAGTTATATTAACATAAGAATGCGCCATTATGCAAAAGAAATTAATTCTAGGGAAGTATTTAAAAATAAATCTTCATTGAGGCAAAAATTCACAAAATTAATTTTATTTAATAATTTGTAAAAAAAATTAGATTTGAATGTTTTTAAGGTACCTAATATTAAAAATAAATGTAAGACTGGCATTTGTCAAGAAATGCTTAAAAGTTCTAATGTAACATATTATATACCTTTGGATTTTAGTATTACCTTGTATAAGCACAAATATTGTTAATTTTTTATTACCTATATGTTTATTTAAGTACTTATTTCATTTATATGTTGTACCAAATATAAATATTCGAAAAATAATGGTTTGTTTTAATTGGCTGCTTATGGATATTCTAGTATTGGGTACCTATTTACTAGTAGGTGCTTATTATAAATGCTTTTTAAGTACCTAATTTCATTACAATCTAATTCTCGGACCACAATATTTAGAACAATGTATTTTAAAATTAAATATTTTCAACAAAGAAATTCAAAATCGTACATTGGTAACTACAGAAAAAATAAATATACGA
>JACXSJ010000148.1:76103-91745 GCA_014851325.1 Pentalonia nigronervosa | reverse complement strand
ATTTGAAAGACTAGAGGGGATAATTTGGAATTAAATGGATTTGATAAAAGGGATTGTAAACAGGACATAGAGTCAGAAGCGATTAAATAATTATTCGGGGCTAAATTTGAAATAAATAGAAGAGCTTCGAGAATAGCATAACATTCAGCGGTGAAGGAAGAGGATGAGGGAGGTAGGTTGTTGGAGAAAGAAACGTGAAGTTCGGGTATGTAGAACGAATAGCCGGCTGATAGGGGAGACACTGAGCCGTCAGTATAGATTAAATTATAATTATATGTTATTGAAAAATTCTATTAACAGTGTACGGAGACTTCTTACTCACTGTATCTTCTCTATATTGTGCGGAATACCCATAAATCATAATCATGAGCGATATTCTAATACAACACCGAAAAGGCGGAAAACGTTTGTAACTTCTTATTAGGCTTATTATTTAATCTTAAATTGTGAATTGTGAATCATAATAATAATTCCTATAATAGCAAAAATATTAATTAAGTGACGTCATTGTGACACATTTATGTAGTTATAAGTGGGTAAGTGGTAAATGGGGCAACAAGAAACGAAAAGGAACTAAAAGAAACTTCCTTGATATATTATATTTATATTTGACAATTTGACATCGTTTATGTGGTGAATTCATTGATATTTAATTTATAATTATAGATATGTAATTGTATTTATCTTTTATCTATGCGTCACTGTATAAAAATCTCTAAGCTAACTGATCTCTGATTTTATTAATCGCCGTTACGTCTCTTATTTAAATGTTAGTTTCTTTATAGCTTAGAAACGTTTGTATGAGTTAGAACCATCAATCATCATTATACCTATATAATAATGAATTATTTTTATTTTTGAAATGTTAAATAATTTGTCTCGAATTTATTAATGATCTTGTAAATACTAAGAGAGAATTTATTGGAAAATGGGGTAGCGGGGTAATAATTTCTTAGTGGGCGTCTAGTAAACAAGTACTAATTTTAATTATGTAGATAATTTATAATTTTTTAAATAATCAAAGATTATCTAATAATTTGTTTTTAAATAATATCTATTAACTTTGATTATTTTTTTTTACCTACTAACATTATATTATTGTGCGACATCTAATTACATTTAATTGTAATATTTGAAATTACATAATTCATAAACTATGTAAACTATTAAACTTTATAAATTAAATTTCTTTTGTTTATAGACGACCAATTCTGAAGTATTATGGAATCTATTAAAAGAGTACTTTCCATACAAAGCCATGTTGTTAGTGGATATGTGGGTAATAAATGCGCTGTGTTTCCATTACAGGTAGCTTAACAATTTAAATTTACATTTAGAACATTAAAATTAATTATTGTACTTTTATTACAGGTAATGGGTTTTGAAGTGGATGCTATAAATTCTGTACAATTATCAAACCATACTGGATATAAGACTTATTATGGTCAAATATTAAACGAAAGTAATTTATGTAAGTTGTTTATTTATTGTGGGTACTATATTTATGAATTTATTTATATTTATAAATTACATTTTATGACTTTTTAGCGGAATTAATAACTGGTCTTGTTGAAAATGAATTGCATAATTATTCACATCTATTAACTGGTTACATTAGATGCCCAATGTTTTTAAAAAAAGTTGGGGATGTTTATAAAATATTGAAAAAGAAAAATCCAGATTTGATATATGGTATGTTTCTGTTTATAAATATATTATCTTAAATTAATTTGATAAATTAATAGATATATAAAAATGTAAACCTAACTATGTTGGTTTATAAGTAATTTATAGGTTTATAAAACAATTTGTGACTGAAAATTTTAAAATTTTAAATACAATCACTGATAAAAGTTATTGTGACTTCACACTAAACTATTTTTTTTTAAAATTCTTGTAAGGAAAACTTATGAGAAACTTTGTATAAGTTTTCAAATCTTCCCTAAAAGTATGAATAAATCTAACAATTTAGTTAAAATTTTAAAATTAAATGCTTTTACAAAAAATTGTGACTATATTTTTGATTATAAGAAAAACTAGTGAAGTACATTTTAAAGCGTTTTAATCACAAATAAAAATTTTTGACAATTTAAAAGAAATAGAACCAATTTATTTATAAATTTATCATACTTGGGAAATACTAGTATAAATATTTGGTGAAAATGTCAAGTCTTCACGGTTATTTGTTTATGAATTACAACAAAAAAATAAAATCGATATTGTAGAAAACCAGTTGGATGTAATTATCTATTTTTTTTTTTGCTTTTTTTTATTCATCTAGTAAATCATTGTTAAATTTATACCTCCAAAGTATAAACCTCATCCAATTTTCTATAAGGAACTTTCCTTTGAGTTTTGAAGTTAAATATCGGATTATTTTGTTTACCTTCTATAAAAACCGTCTTTAGACACACAAAAATAAACATCATTGTAAAATCAATACACTCATCGCTCTGTTCAGAATATGGATCTTTACATTTTTTTTGAAATTAATACATTATATAATATATAGTTTATTCACAGTTTCCAGTTTTGTGTAAAACTGATTTGATAACAAATTATTGTCTTTATAGTATAATAATTCGGATATTTATTTTAAAGTTTGTGATCCTGTAATGGGAGATAATAAAAAAATGTATGTTCCAAAAGAAATATTAGATGTCTATAAGAATGAAATCATACATTTGACTGATATCCTTACACCAAATGAATATGAATTAGAGTGAGTAAAGTTATATTTATTAGTAAATCTTTTTATATTGAACTTAATATTTGTGTTTCCTTTTTTATTAGGTTATTATCTGGTATAACCATAACAAAACCCAATGACATTTATAAGGCCATGAATATTTTATATGCTCAGGGTTGTAAGACAGTTGTTGTGTCATCTTCCAACATATCTTCAAATTCTGTTATGAAGTGTATTGGAAGAAATTTTTCTTGTAAGTATTAGTATACAAATGGGTATAATAAATTACAAAAATATTTTACATTCTTAGCTTAACTAGGCAAACATTTTTTTTTTAAATATTTCAATAGATACAGACATTTTTTTTTTTTGGAAAACACATTCAGTTATATTCAAATGATCCAAATGTTGCAAAATATTCTTCTAAAAATTGTAAATTTTACACAGATGAGAATATGCTAATACATTAGTAGTTAGTATAATAGTACAATAGCTAAGTAGTTTTATAAGTTCTTAGTATTTTTTTTTAAGCAACATTCACAATTCACTATTATAATGTTTAATTTAATATTGATATAGTTATTTGGTATTATGATGAAATTTTAAATATGTATAACAATGCTAAGCATAACATAACATATCTTACATATCTTTAATTTTTCGAAACTTGTATTACAATTTTTAATTATTGCTCATTATCAACTTAATAAAATACTTCATTATTAATTATAATTTTTATTTTTATTATATATTTTATTTTCATTATGAGCAAAGATATATTAATAATTTATATTTGTTTACCTATTATATGTACTCCATTCACCAAAAGTATGTGGTTATGCACAAACCAAAACTTGTCATATCCCACTGCAACCACCCAAATCCCCAATCTTTTGCTACAGTCGTTTGTGCAAAGAAACCACATTCTTTTGGCAAACAAAAAATAAACATTTTGTTTATGCTACATGCAATATGAATTATACATGATGTTGCAACATTTATAATATTTAAGTATGTTTATATTTGATTAGATGAGGAATATGTAGAATTAGATATTCCTATCATTGAACAATCCTTTATTGGTACTGGAGATTTTTTCACTGCTTTGTTATTGATATGGATGAATTTAACTAATAATGACTTAAAACATTCCATTGAAAAAACGGTTGCAACTATTCAAGCAGTATTAAAACGTACCATAAAATGTAATTATATAATTAAAAAACAATTGAATTATAAAATAATTGTACCTATTTTAAATTTATTAAAATGTGAATAATTGATTTCTTTTATGACAGATACAAATGAAAATAGTTCAAAGGATCCAATAACCAGTAATGAATTAAAATTAATTCAAAGCTTGAGTGATATTCAAAATCCTGAAGTAACAATATTTGGTACCTACCATGAATAAAATTGGATAATTATTTTTGAATATATTTATTTATACATCATAGTAGTTTATAAAAATATAGTTATTGTTACTAATTATTAAAATTTAATTTAAAGAAAAAACTTCATAACTCTATACTTATGTTTGAGTTATAATCACTTATAACAAAATTATATATAGCTGATATTAGGTAATTTATCAGAATTTGAACTATAAAATACATTTATGAGCTTAAAATAAATTATTGGGAAAAATTACTAAATAGTATTTATTATTTTATTTTAAATATAAATATATAAATGTACTGAAAATTCAAAATATGTCTTCCATATACAACTGTGAATTTTGAAAGGTTCCATTAATAATAAATTGTATTTACTGTTTTTTTAACTATTAAAATAATTATATTAAATGTTACTTGATAGAAATAATTAAATTATTTTATAATTCTACAGAATTATAGTATACATATATTAATATTTATTATTTTAGTAATACCTATTAATATATTATATATAAAAAAAAATAATGAAACATAAAATTGTGTTTATTTAATATAGTTATAATAAATTGTACTCTCATATTGAGAATAAGTTACATTATTTCTACATTAATTAAATACAAATTGTATGCCATGTGTAAGTTTTGTTGTTAAGATACTGTTAGCTATATGTATATTATATATATTATTTATGTAAATTAACTCTTGATGAGTACCAAGAACTAAGACAGTATCTTAATTCATGATGAAAAACTTCTCAAGAGTGATGCGCAGTGCTGACTTGGCAAAATTAAAGTAGGGGGACTTTGTTAACTATAAAAAAAGAACATCCCCATCACTTATTAAACGTTACTAAGCCTTAAAAATAAAAATAGGGGTACACTAAAATTTCTGAATAATTAGTTAGGGGTCTCCGCCCTCCTGCGTCGCCCCAAAAAGTCGAGCACTGGTGATGCGAATAGTTTATCCCCAAAAGTATAGGAAGAAACACAGCTATATAGTACTCTCAGTGCATAAAATTATATATGTATCGAATTAAAAAAATTATATTTATATATTATGAAATTGGATATACAGTATTCATTATTTAACCAGAATTTGGTCATTCCCTATTTGGCCCATGTAATTCTCTAATACATAAGCAAATAAAACCTACCTCAAATCAGTGAAACCATAAATAGGGAAAATAATTCTTTATGAGAAATTATTGTTTATTAAATAAGCATCGCTGATTTTTTTATTTGATATGCCTTTGTAATCTAGTCAAATTCGTAATCTTTGTAAAATAATTTATTTCTCTTATGTGACCCTACTGCATTGCAAGGTTTTAAAGATAATATAAAATAATGATAATATAATGATTACATCAAGAATTAAAATATATTTAATTATGTAAATTTTTAATTCATGGATTGCATTGAGCCATTGAGTTTGGTTCGTGTTATCAGTAAATCCAGAAGTTCACCGTCTCGGGTGGTTAGATTTGGTAACGGTTCATCTGGTTTTATATAATCTGTGATGTTATTTATTATTATTAAATCTTCTGTGTATTTTGATTACAAAATATAAACCTGTAACCATGTTAGATTTATAAATTATATTATATATTTTATAAATCTACCTTCTTTATAACAGATTAACTGTTACTATAAGACTATAGACTATAGACTATAAAAACATAAATTAAGTATAATTTCTTAATTCACAATGGGAGCGTACCCCGTTTATATCGAGGTAAACATTTTCGTAACATGAGTAAACAAAGGTCTAACATTAGGTTCATGCGCAAGCTCCGTGTTTTTCTAAGGTTCAGACTTCTGGTCAAGAGTAAACAAGAATCCGATCGAGTGCTGTTCAAGTTGATCGATCGAATGTTTCTTCTAAATTGTTCTATTTTGGTTCTATTTTAGTAATAATTATTAATTATTAAGTTGGCATAAATAAAATTAAAAAATTAATTTATTCATACCGACAACAAAGATGGTTTAATTTTTAAAATTATCATTATCACTAATAACACAAAAAAAATGATAACAGTGGATTTAAAGCATTCAAGGTCAACGCAATATTTTTCATTTTATAAGTATTTTGAAGGTTATATTGTTATTTCTGTTATATTTTATGGTTAAGAACACGATTTAACATACCTTAAACCTTTGTTAGAATCATAGAATGATAGAATATGATAACCTAGATAACCATGACCACTGATTACTGAGTCACTAACCCGAACCGAGGTTGAAAAATCCAAGTTCCAATCGTGGCTCGATTGCTGAAGCATGATCACGGTTAGTGGGTATAATCTTATTTATGTATAAATTATAATATACAAATACAATACCTACTAATTACTATAAATTAATAATTAACTAACATTCTCGTTGAACATTGGTGATTGATGAATGGTGTGTGGTCAGCACTCGGTATAACAACAGTACAACTAACAGAATTAGTAAGTATAATACATTTAAATAAGTTATTATTTTTATACTTATATACTATCGCTGATAATCAGCACAGTTACACAAACTATAAATTTTATTTACTTTATATTTTACGTCCTCATACCTAAGGGTTACTTTTAAGTTTACTAGAGAAGTATGAGACCCTAGTTAAATCGTTGTTATTAATTGTCAGTTTTTTTTTGAAATTACAAATCTGTATACATAAGCCTTATTATTTTTAAAGTTTATACATTTTATAGTGCCGCAATGAATTTATACGGATGTACAGTTTTCAATTATTTAGGTAATATTTTATACCTACAATCTTTATTACAGTATTAATTATTGTTTCCTATGTGCTTAATGCATATAACTTACATTAGTTGTACTAATAGACTAAAGTACATAATACTGGTCAGCAACAAGTTAAATATTGTATATATTGGTATAAACAATAATTTCTTATCTTATGTTAGGTATTGTGTATGTTAAAATAGTATAAGCTAAACAATAATTGGTGTGTACAAAATACAAGTTTTATACTCATAGATATAATTATATTATAAACAAATAATATATTGGTGATATTTATGTTAATATTTAATTGGTATTATTATTAAATTCCATCATTGAAAATTTTAAAACATGTATAATATTAATTGTCTTTGATAGAAGTCAGAATATTTAAATATATTATTATTGTTTTGTATTTACTGTTAGCATTAATAATGTAATGTAAATCTATAATTCGTTCATGTCCAATCATTAAAATATGACTTCTTTAAATGTATGAAATTTCTAAATAGTTTTTGCACCTTTAATTGAGTATTTGGATATTTTAATTAATAATTCAAGTACATAATATATTTAACTTATATTTAACTCACAAATTTGATGTATTTTTATTGTTAATTCCAACATTAATTATCATACAGTATATTAAGGCATAGATTAAATATATACTTTTGTGTATATTTAATCTGTAATAGCGAATCACAAACATAACCATAAAACCATAGTAGTGAACATCGAAACAGCTAAGGTTAAAATACATGATAGCAAATATTTAAACTAGCTAAAACGTCTTATTACACAATTTACTAATTCCTTAGTTAAATATGTCAATTTAAAATATTTATTAATTTGTACATAAAAACAATACAAGTTTGTCACAATTAACAATGACAATATAAATGTTAATTTTTTTTAACAAATAAATATTCAATATTTTTTGATTTTATTTAAAAAACAAAAGTTTTGAAGAACAGCTAAATCAGCCAACAATTTAATATACTATTTTATACAATATCTTATTAAAGTAATGCAATTGTGTTTGTAACATGTTAAATAATTTAATGAACTTTTATTCTGAGTCATGAAAATGTAATAAAAATTATTTTTAATAAGGAATTCCTATAATATAACACAGTATCATTATGAGTATCAGGAATTAAAATTTTAAATTAATCAAAAAAAAAAAAATACTACAAATAATGGGTATACACACATATATTTTTATTTTAACTCAACACAACTTAGTTTTCAATGTTTTGTATAACAAGTTTACTTGCTCTGTACTTTATTAATTACTCTTCTCAAAATACATATCTAATTAATAAAATATATTTTAGTTGTTTTTAACACTCAATATTTTTTGCCAAACTTTAGACATTTGCTGTTTTCGTGTTGTGGTTTAGATGTGTTATCGTAGTTTTAACTTCTTACAAATTTTAACAACTTTAGTATTGTGTGCTATAAAGAGATCAGTGTATAAATGACTTTCTGTTCATTATTATATTATAATAGTTTCTATGACAAATACACATCTATTATTGACTATAAAATTATTTTAATATATCTTATAATACAGTTTATATATTTTATAATTTTGTATACACTTTTGTTTTTGTTGAAGCAATTTTTAACAAATGGACCTGGAAAATGAAGCTGATCATCTCAGCGAACACACAAAAAAAAAGAAAATATTTTCTTACAACAATAATCATAATCAGATAACTTCAAAATTAATTAATGATCAGGAAATGCAATTAAATATGGCCAACAATGATTTAAAAATTGGTCCTTCTACATCTCCTAATAACAATGTTAATTCAAGATCAAACTATACACCTAACTCTGGCATTGATAACACTCACCAGAACAGAGAGTACTTTACAGTCAAATCGAGACCATCCAAGGTTTTTAAATGTGATGATTCTTCAGAAATTGATTTTGGTATAAATTTTGATAAAAAATCTAATGTAAAAGAGATAACCAGACCCAGTTTAGAAAATAATCAGGAATTTCTAAAAAATAAAAGTATTATTCAATTAATGAAATATAAAAATACTAGCTCTGACATTCTAAAACCAACTGAACAAGCTACTAAAATATGTAAAAAGTTTGTTGAACCCAATTTTTTTTGTTTTATTTGTAACGTTAAAATAAAATTGTTAAAAAATTGGGAGTTACATGCTATAAGTGCACATCATATAGAAAAATGTATGAACAAAAATGATTATGTTTCATACGATTGTGGTGGTTGTAAAACATTTTTTT
The DNA here is from genome assembly GCA_014851325.1 of Pentalonia nigronervosa. Taxonomy (NCBI): domain Eukaryota; kingdom Metazoa; phylum Arthropoda; class Insecta; order Hemiptera; family Aphididae; genus Pentalonia; species Pentalonia nigronervosa. Next base: position 82,659 of record JACXSJ010000148.1, on the reverse strand, counting down.
TTGGAAATAAGGAACAGATTTTAAAACACTGCAAAGATCTTCATAATGATATATCTGGACTACCGTGTATTTTTAGATGTATGAAAGAAGTATTTCATCAATGTATTTTTATAAGTCCAGCCAATTGGAAATCTTGGTCATTTTGTGGTCCTTGTAAAAGTTATTCATTTTCAAAAATGAAATGTTATTCTACTAACCACATTTATAAAAAAACAATAAATTTTAAATGCAATTCTTGCTTAATAGATTTTGTATGTAGCCAAGAAGTATATAATAAACATTTGATGTCATGCGAACATATCATATTGGAATATTTTCAATCCAAAGAAGTTGGGGAAAAACAAGAATCTCAAATTTTATACAACTTAAAACTGCCTCCAATAATTTTAAATAAATTTTCTATTGATAATGTAAAAGCTACTTGTAATGATTGTAAGTTTCAAATGGTGTCTAATGAAAAAGCAATAACTGTTCATCTAACTGAATGTATCAACAAATCTGATGTGAGTGAAAAAAATACATCAAAAATCAAAACTTATTTTTGTGCAGTCTGCAATAAAACCACGTCTGATTTTAATCAATGGAAGTTTCATTTAATACTATCAAGTCATTTAACTAAATGTTATAATTTTAAAAATTTAGTTTCATATACATGTGAACTTTGCTCTCTGCATTGTTATGGTGTTGTACATCATGTAACAGAACATCAAAATATTCATCCAAACAATTCTGAAAAAAATCTTTCCATGTTTATGGCTTTTAACTTCCAGCGTATTAACAACAATTTTAAATCCAAAAATTTCTATTACTGTGAAGAATGTGAAATATATGATGAAGTCAATTCTAATTCAGATCATTGGAATAAAAGTCATAAAACTAAATTGAAACGTATAGCCTGTCAACCTTGCCGCACAGAATTCTTTTGTATTGAAAATAATTTATTGTTCAATAAACATATTTTATCAAGTGAACATATTATTTTAAAATTTGTGATGGTTAAAAATTTACTTCCAGAGCTTAAAATTCAATCATTAATTAATCAAAATCAAAAGCCTTGTGTTTCAAAAAGTATTTTAGATGAATACAAAGTTCCATTCAATGTTAAACCATATTTACATTTTTTTCAAAATGTAAAAAATCAAAATAAAACTATGTGTAAATCTTGTGATAATCTAATTGATTTAAATCATAATGATCTCCTTAGTCACCTATTAGCTTGTAATCATGGATTGGTAAAAAGTATCCCTCAATCAAATTTAAATTATTTTCAATGTTTAGAGTGTGCGTTTTATTCTAACAATAAAGATACATGGAAAAAACATGCAATTACACATGCAAAATTAGATACTAATATTTGCTATTCTTATATTTGTAAAAGTTGTAATTCTTTAGTCTATGGTGAAATGAATAATATTGAATTACATTTAATTACTGAACACAAGACAACTATTATAAACATGCCATTAGAATCCGTGTTAATTGCAAAACAGTTGATGAGGAGAAATAATAATGCTAGCAAATCGTTTGATATAATGTCCTTTTGTGAGCCATGTAATAAAATATTCAAGTCAAGTGAAAATCATAATCATTTTAATACAGACAGTCATGCATCAGCAGCATCAGATATTGTAGAATTATTTTATTGCAAAGATTGTAAAGTTGAATTCTATTCTTCAATTACAGTTTATGAATGCCATAAATTAACTGCAGAACATATAATTATGACCTCAGATTACATACAAACTGGAATTAAGGATCTTCCTAAGCCTTTGAAACTTGATACCCATTTATTTAAATTTGTTACTGATCAAAATTTGTATAATTCAACTCTAAACATTGGGTTTTTCTGTTTTGTTTGTGATTATTTGTGTTTAAAATTAGATGTATGGAAAATTCATATTAATAGTAAAAAGCACAAAAATTTTTCCAAATTTCTTTGTATGGACCATCGTTGTAAAATTTGTAAAACACTTATGTTTGGATATCGACATCACATGTTTGAACATTATAGCAATCGTTTTCATTCAATGTTGAGACAGTTTAAATTAATGACATCTACTGAGGTTTTAAAACAAAAATGTGAAACAAAACACATAAGTAATATGAGAACATCTTTTGAGAATAACCAAACTGCAGTAATTAATGAGAATATACCAGGAGAATCTAGTACTAATAATAATTCAGTTAATTTATTAACACAAATGAAGAACACATTATCTTATCAATCAAATGTTCATAAAGAAAGTAGTTTATTAGAAGAATCTACTATTAATAATAACAATGAAACATGCTCAACGTCAACAGACGAATTTCCTTGCGAATCAAATTCTCATCATAATGGTAGTATACTAGATGAATCTATTACAAAAATTAACAAAACTAAATTAATGAGAACAACTTTAGATGAATCTCTTTTCGAGCCAAATATTTGTCAAGATAAAATGATAGAAGAATCTACTACCAATTGTTATGAAAAATTCTTACAGAAAAAAATAGTAGATAAAACTCTTCTTGAAACAAACACTCAAAATTATAGTCAATTTTATGCATTACAAATTAATATGTTAAGTGAATTGCTTAACCAAAATAAAGAGATAAAACCACAAGTTTGTTATTATTGTGTATCTTGTGATTTTATTACTGCAGAACAAAAAAATTGGGACAAACATAATTTAACAGATCATTTGAATGAAGTTGAAGTGCGCAATAAGGTAGTCTGTGATATTTGCAATTTATATCAATTCGGGCTGTCTAGTTTAGATAAACATATTAATACTATTGAACACATAAATATGTTAGATTTTCTAAAATTAAACAACACAAATCAATCAAAAAAAAAAAACAAAACTAAAAGAAAAATTGAGAAAAACAGTAATATGACTTCTGGTAATTCTTCAAATGTTACTCAGACTTCTACAACAGACCAGCAACAAATAAATGGTAATAAAACTGATAAAAAAGAAGCAAGTAATCGTAAAAAAATGATTGAAATTAAAGGTAATATAGAAATTTTTATAATTTAAAAACTATATTAATGTTTTTAAATATTTTAGATGTAAAACCACAGTATAAAAAAAATAGCTGGGTTGAAATTAAAAAAATATTTTCTTTTTATGGACTTTTTGGATTTATTTCTAAACATAGCTCTGTTATAATCGTATTTCGTAAATTGTAAGTATATATTTTATCAAATAATAAAATTGTTATCTCTAATTATTATTCTATCATTGTTTATTGCAGCAAATTAACAGTATATATATCCATTTATATAAGACACTTATTATTTAAAAAATGTTAGTAGTTTTTTAAAATACTTATTTTAAGTTAAAAAAATATAGTTTTTAATATTTTTTAAATCATATACATTTTTTATGGTAACTTGCATTTTTAATTCCTTATTTCAAAGCAAAATAGTTTTTGAAATACTTAAATGTACAAAAAATGAACTTGGATGAGTAGCTTATGAGTTATAAAGTTTTGATTTTAGAATATTATTTAGAGTATTTTGATAGATAAAAATCAAATTTTGTATGAATAGTTCATTAGTTATTTGTATTTAAAGTTAAAATGGGCTGAGTAGAGTAGTACTCTATACCATTCCACATAACTCATCTAAACCTTAAATACATATTAGTATAACATATTAATGAACTACTTATATGAAATTTGATTTTTAATAAAAATATAATTTGTTTTCAAAAATATTGTTTTGTAATGATTTAAAATTATGTAATAGAAATATTTTCGAAATCGTTATTGTTTTCTGAGATAATGATTGTCTTACAATGTGTTAAATGTATTAAATGAATCAACTGGTGCATATAAATAAATAAGTTACATATATTATTTTTTCTAAAATACTTATTAGTTATTACTTATAAAGAAGTCTAAGATTTTATAGCATTTAGAAGAACTGAAATATGTTCTATACTATAATTTAAAATATCTTCAAATAAGAGTTATAATATGCCTTAAGATATGAAAAATATGATAAATAGAAAAAAAACATTTTTTTTCTCCTGTTAACAATAATTCTAAAAATTGTATTAAAATTTAAAAAAAAATTGACTTGTGTTGGGTACAACTAATTAGAAATCATAATTGCATTCTGTTCGATTAACCAATTGGAGGGCCTATAAATATATTATATTATTAATATAATAATATGAAATGAAAATGTGTATTATAAAAATTCATATTTGGAGACTGGTGCATAAAATAAATTTGTAGCTCACTTTGCTATTTTTATCTGTATCCTATAATAATAAGTAAATGCTTTAAAATCTTAGTACTGCTTATAAGTATTAAATTATTAATTATTAATTTTTTTAATTATTTATTAAACATTGTTTATCACATTCATATGCTACTCATTGAGTTACATATTCCAAAATCACTTATAATTTAAATATTATTATTTTTAAACACTTAATTTTAATGTTAAAAATCATTAAATAGCTTTTAAAAAAGCAGAGTTGCTTACCTTTTTAATATATATCCTGAGTTATTATTTTAGATTTTTAGTGATTAGACCAATCTTTTAAAAACTTAAGTAATTTTTTTCATAATTAATAACCAGTGGCCATAGCCAAATAGTGCTTGAGATTTGGGGAAGGAGCTGAAGCTCAGGTCTAAACCAGACTTTGAAAATCATCAGGTTGTAGGTGGATTTGAGTTCCCTAGCCTCTGAAATTTGCTACTATGCCATTGGCCACACGAAAAAAATAATATAAGTTAGGAATCATTAAAAATAAACCAAAATTAATATTAAATTAATATTTTAGTATTTAAAAAAAACATTTATGCCAATTTTCAAATAACAAACTGTACTCCATAGTACTAAAAATATAAAAAAACTTAAAACACTTTGAAAACAAAATACAAATTGATTTTAATGTTTGTTAAAAAATGTCTTTACACTAAAATTAAAATATTGATATAAGTAATTTTAAAAAAATACAATATGTTTACTATGTTATTTTACATTTAAGTCTAAAATTTATGTTTTCTAATATCCACAGAGCTGCCATGCAAAAAATGTTAAATGATAAAGAAATGTTGGAAAGAAAACATGAATTTACTATTAATATTTTTGTTGAAGGTAAGTTTTTATTGTAAAAAATAATGTTTTACTGTAGGCAAATATTGTATAAGTAATTATAGATTAAAATTTATTTAGAAATTGTGTATGAAAAACATTTTTGTAGTTATATGTTTATGGATTAATTTATTCAGTGCTTTTAATTTACTATATTTTTAATTTAAGAATTGTTTTTATATATTTTAGTTTTTGAAGGAGCAGAAACTCTTAAATACAGTTATTAAAATTGTTTACTTCATAGTATTAATATTATAAATTTATTGTTGCTTATATATTACTATGTCAGAGTGTATATAAAATATCTTCTATTTTTTTTTATTAATTATAGATAATAAATTACCGGAGTTGAACAAAACAACAGTATTTGAGTTTGGAAATAAGGAAGTACTACTACAATCTATTAACACACAACTCATGGCAATTAATCAAGAAATTTCCAATCCTGTTATAATTGATAGATTATTTTTGTTGGTTAATTCGATACATAGTTGTGCTGGTCAACATTTCAAAGGAAGTAAAACATATGCTTTTGGGTCACGTATGTCAGGGCTTGCACTTAAAAATAGTGATGTGGATTTATACTTTGATATCGGTAATATTAATGTTTTATATTTTTTTTTTTTTTTATTTATTTTAAAAACAATCTGTACAAACATGCACATTTAGTAATTTAGATATTAAACATAATATAATATTAAAAAAAGAAACAACTTTTGAGGAAGTCACCCATTGGTGAAACCTACTAACTTTTATTTGGATTTACGATCACTTAAGAAGATCTCGATTCCAATTACGTTTGAGCCTGCGAGGGGGGTTGCCTGGGATGTGCAATGAAGCCATGTCTTTGATGAGAGGATTAGTGCTAGAGTTGAGTTTAGAGTGGAAACGGTGGTAGTGTATTTTGGCATAGTCTGAGACATTTGTTACTTTGAGGTCATTGTGTAGTGCAAGGTTTGACATGTACCATGGAGCACTAGTTAAAGTGCGTAGGGCAATATTTTGGAATGATTGGATGGGGCGAATGTTGGAGGGTTTTGCCGACCCCCATATTTGGATACCATATGACCAGACAGGTCTGATCATTGTATTATACAATAACATTTTGGTTTTAAGATTAAGTTTAGATTTAAGGAGGGGTCGGAAGAGATGGAGTCTACTGTTGGCAAGTTTTCTTTTATTTAAGAGATGAGGTTTCCAAGTTAAACGTTTATCTAAAATTATACCTAGATACTTAGTCTCGTTTGAGATAGGTATACTTTTATTTTTAAGTTTGATGGTAGGGCAAAAACCTGGGCGTAGAGCAAAAGTGATTTGAGAGGATTTGTTCTCGTTTATACTAATCATCCAGTTTTTGGCCCAGTTATCTATAAGATTTAAATGTTCTTGAAGGTGGTGTGCAGCTATAGTTATGTCAGCATTACTTGATAGAATAGCAGTATCGTCTGCAAATGTAGC
>JACXSJ010000148.1:0-76003 GCA_014851325.1 Pentalonia nigronervosa | reverse complement strand
GAGTTTGAACAGAAGTCCATTATGCCAAACTTTATCGAACGCCTGTGCGACGTCGAGAAAAAGACCTGTGCAGTATTTTTTATTTTCGAGCGCAGAGGCTATCATGTCAGTTAGACGGTGTACTTGATGCAAAGTCGAATGTTTAGATCGAAAACCAAATTGGGTATTAGGTATAATACTATGCTCAGATAAGATGGGTCTGATTCTCTTGAGGAGACATTTTTCAAAGAGTTTGCCTAAGGTAGGCAGCAAGCTAATGGGTCTATATGAGGAAACCAGTTAACCAGTTTTATATTTAAAACTAAAAGTATATGATTAATTAAAATATAATAAATGAATATTAATTTATTATATAGTGGTTATAATTAATAGGTTTTATAGAATATATTAATTTCCAATTGGCTTTTGATGAAGTAAATCATTTATATTATATTGTCTTAAAGTTAAAAATGTTTGGATTTGGTAGGCATTGTTTAGATTTGTTATATTCATATTTTACAAATCAAAATGAAATAATTAAAATATCTTTTCATTATTTCGATGAATATTTGTTCTCTTTGGAATTCTCACTCTCACGAGGTTTATTTTTTTTATTTAGAACTATTTTTATTTTTATTAGTAAATTAATAAATAATCTACCTTCAATTCTTCATAGTTGTATTGCAGTATTATAAATCTAATGATAATTGATCATTCTATAATTAAATCTGAATACAATTCTATATGGAGTGAAAAAATAATATGCCAATAAATATAGATAAATGTCAAGTTATTTTTTTTACGTGTAGTAAAAATTTTATAATATTTATATATCAAATAAATGACAGTCCCCCAAAACATGTTTTTCAATCAAAGATTTGGGGATTTACTTTGAAAATGATGAGCTTAAATTGAATCATAGAATTAATATAAATAAAATAAATTATATAAAATGCCACGTTTTATAAATTGAAATAGCTAATTATAATTTAAAGAATACTTTTTGTTTTAAAACAGATACAGTCAGATAAAATTTATAATTTGTATCAAAATTTGGTTTACAAATTGTTTAACCTATATTTAAAGGTATTTGTTTGTTATTACCACAATTTTTAGAAATGGACGGAACATTAGGAATGATAATGCGTGAAGTAGGTGGAACTTGTTACAAAAATCAGGCTTTTCATTTAGAAAATTAAAAGAACATTGTAATTGACTTTTCTCTCACTCTTATAATAAAACTTATGCTATCTCTCTTAATCCATATGATTGACTACGCCTCCCAGTCCTCGAAAAAATGTTCCATATATTTCTGTAAGCATATAGTTATCACCCCAACATTGCGGCAAATATAAATTATTTATTAATTAATAAAAAATTAAATAAGGTAATTATAATGGAGGCCAGAACTAGGATATATCTTCAAGATGACTTCACATGCAAATTATCCATTTAATTTGTTTTTCTAAACAAATTCTGCTAATTAAGAAACGGAAAAATGTATTTTGGTTTCCCAAACTTCTTATTCCCTAATTTAGCCAAATCCCAAATTTTAATGTTTTAGTTGTATGCAAAATTGATTAACAAAACTGAAGGTATATTGTATTGTATTGAAATTAAATCTTACTTACTGCAAATATGAGTGTAAGCTTTTCAACATTCAATTTAAAATATAATCTTTAATTTCTTATTAAATTCTATAGCTGACACTTTTGGTGGAGGATTAAGTCATGATGTGTATGCACAAGAGGATTTAGTACGTTATTTTGGTAAAGTATTTCGGTCTCAAAATAATGAATTTAAACATGTACAACAAATTACTGGAGCTCGTGTGCCTATAGTCAAATTTTTACATGTCCCCTCTGACCTACATTGTGATTTGTCTTTCAAAAGTGGCCTTAGTACACATAACACTAAATTAGTCAGGTAAATTATCTACAATTTATTATTAAATTCATTAATAAAACAATATTCTCAATTTGTAAACGACATTTCAGATTGTACTTAGCATTGGATGAACGCGTTCACTGGATTGTTTGTGCAGTTGTTAAACGTTGGGCATTACAAAATGATATGAAAAATCAAAGTATGTTTACCAGTTATGCATTAGCATGGTTGGTTCTCTTTTACTTGATGACTATTGAAGTTGTACCTCCATTAATATTACTCAGAGAACATGCAGATTATTCAAAAGATACATCTAGATCAGATGTTATGTTTATAGAAGGTACATTATTTTTTTTTATCAATATTATACATTTATGTAAACTTGTATTAAAATTGAAACTAAATATTATTAAATGTACTTAAATAAGTGATTATATTTTACATGCATAATATAATATATTAAATTTTTAATAAGTTAACATTTTTTTTTTTTAGATTGGGACTGTACCTTTTGCACTCTTGCAAAGGCCAAACAAATATGGAAAGTACCAGAGATTCCTCGTTGGGACTTATTATTTGGATTTTTTCAATTTTATTCAGACTCTAACAGACTTAAACAATTTGTTCTCTGTCCATCTATTGGACAGGCTATACATAAAAAAAACTTTAGTGCAATTTCATCAATGCAACCAGATATATTTGGTTTTAGAAAAAAAAAGAATAGCAGATTTCAAGACTGGCCTATACGATTAAAAAATAACTTTTTTACTGAAGGTCTTGCAGTGCAAGATCCCTTTGATCTTTTCCATAATATAACAAAAGTTATAGTACCTAAAAAGTTACAAATCTTTTCTTATCTATGTAATAAAACTATGGAAGTCATGAATAATGGAGTTCAACCATATTATGCATAAATTTTTTAGGACAATTTTTTTATCATAAAACAAATATTTTTAAAATAAGATTTAATTTGATAATTAAAACAATCACATTTAGTTTATTAAATAAATATATATTTACTAAAAATAGCAACAATAAATAAATTTGATAAATTGTCAATTACTAGTTTATTATTTTTTTTTTTTTGTACTTTGAGTTTTTGAGTACATATATTATTTCAGTAAATTAATTTTAGTAATTTAAATTTCAGCTATTATAAAATAAGTGATTTATTATTTAATTATACCTTTTACAATTTTACAAAAATTTTAATTTTCTGTATAACTTAATTTATAAATGAAATAAAAAATTATATTTTATTAGAAGACTGAAGTTATTTATTTTAATGTATTAATTATTTATAACTTCAGTCATAAATATTAATAAGTTTTTTTTAGCATCATTAATTATACACATTGAAAAAAAAAGTTTACTTCTATTTTCTATTATAATACAATAGTCCTAATCCATTTTAATTTATAAAAATTTATATTTTGTTTTTATATGTAATTTTCTAAGTGAATTTTTAATAATTCTTTTTCATTTGTCTGTATTGTATTCTTATCCATGATTTTTACATTCAACACTAATCATTTTAGTTTTAAGACATTTTTAGTTATAATGACATTGTTTAATGAAGTAATATTGGTTATATTATTAAAACTGTATTGCGTTTTATTATTGTAGGTCAATGAAAGTGTACTATCAAGTTGCGTTAAACTTTTCGGGGATTATTTTTTATAAAAATTAAATAATATAAATTGTACCTAATTAAAGGTACTTCTAACCTATTTGTTTTACTAATCTAAAAACATCTAAGATTTTGTAAAATAAATTAAAGAGGGGGCAAAGTATAAGCTAAATTACATAAGAAGAATAACGCAATTTATAGTTAATAATGATAAAGTCTTTATATTGTAGACTTGTTGAAAAGACCTATTTTATTATATTATATATTCATATTGTATTTTAGAATAACATAATACTAATTGTATTAATTATTATACTTAAACATAATAAATTAATTTATCTGGTGTGATTATGTTGTGTTATTTTATTTCTTATTAATTAATACAAATCTACCTTAATAATAATATAATATATTTTACCACAAAATGATTACAATAATATATTAAAATCTATAATATATATCATCCCCCAAAAAGCAAAACTACTAGTGCTTGGGGTGGGCGAGTTCAAAACAGTCATTTAATATATAATATTATAATAAATAACAATAGACTTTATACTTACAAATTTGTGCTTCTTTTTGTAAAACAATATAAAGTTTTTTAGTATAATAAGAAAAGTAAAAAATTGCTTAAAATTTAACATTATTAGATCTATAGTAATATAAGTAATTAACTAACATGTATTTTTTTTTAAATTTAGTGATATCAATGTTCAATTTTTTACATAAATTTATTACCTACATTCACAGAATTATATGTTCCAAAATTTTTGCTTACTTTTATACTATTTAGGTTACTTAACATTTTTAATATTGTATTATAAGAATGGTATGGTTTATACATCATTATATCAATTTTAAATAAGTAAAGTACTTTTAAATTAAATAATCTAAATGCATTAAACAAGTTGACCATAGGATATAACCTTGGCTTGTGTAAAATTATCTATTAAATCATGCATTGTAATTTGTAGTTTCTCAAGATGTGTATTGTATGTTCCGCCCCAAATTTCTATACCGTAACTAAATACCGATTGCGCAAGTAAAAAATAGACTCTTCTTAGTAACAAAGAACTTAGGATTTGTCTTAGATTCTTAAAACATAAAATAGTTTTATGCTGTATGTAATAGACTCATTAGAATTTTTCAACTATTACTCCCAGATACTTAATTAAGCTTACATTTTGAATGCCTACGCATGAATATTTATTGTCTAACTTTAAACAGTTAAATCTATGTATAATTAGTGGATTTGTAAAATTGTGTTGTATTTGATAAACAAAAATATATATACTTAGATTTATTCAAATTAAGCTGTAATATATCCAACCAAGTTTTAACTATTTTTAGACACGAAGTAGACAATTTATATAATTAATTTTCATTTTTAGCTTTAGCCAAAATAACTATATCATCAGCGTATGAAGTAATGAACCCATTTATTTTAAGATTTAATAAAGTATAGATGTAAATAATAAACAGAATTGAGCCTAGTATTGTAGTTTGAAGGATTTCATATTTTGTTACTAGAGAATTGCTAAATATATCGTTCATTTTTATTGTCTGAGATCTCTTAGTTAAGCATGAGGTAAATAAATCCAAAGTTTTTCCTCTGATTCCACCGCAATCTAATTTATTAATTAAAATTCAATGATCAACCTATATTCCCCTTTGCCGCTGTGGCAAACCAATATTAATAAAAAATAAAAATACATGGAACATAATTTTAATTTTGTACACAATTTTAGAAATAGTAATAGTGCTACTTTCATTTGACAGTATAAAATCAAAAAAGCATTCAATGCATAAAATGTAAAAGCCTAAAAAGATGAAATTTTACAAATTTGTTTGAAAATTATTTAATGATTCCTATCTAAAAATGCTAATATAAATATTTCATGAAAATTATAAAACTACAGTTAATGATTAAAAATTAATTACTTTCTGAATTAATGAAAATAAAAATTTTATTTTCAAAAAAACTGGTATTGCGTAAATATTTTTATTTCCCCATTCTAATTTTTTTTTTACTTGTTTTTCCCAATTTTAAAAAAAGTACATGGATTTTCTACTATTTTTGAGATCTTATTTTCTTCAAACCTCAGTTATAAATACAAATAAATTTCTAACCAAATGTAGTAAAACAAAAAAAATTAATTAAAAACCAGCAAGTCACTCAGCTGTGTTGTAGATATTCGTTACACTTGTACCTGAGTAAGTCACTAAATCAGTCCAAAGCTTTCCTTAGAAAATATATAGATAAGGGAAAAAAATTAAATTGTATTTTGTGCTGTAAATTGGTATAATTTTTCATCAATATGTGTCAGTTAACTGAAGTATATTTAAGTGTTTATTTAATAAATTACTTTATATACAATGACCATGGCTAACACTTATGGTTCTTATTTACTCTAACTAAAAACTCAAATGAAATGTCAAAAATGTGTAAAGAAAATGATAATCCTTAACCTTTGGTGAACATTACAAATATCTACAGTTATTCAGATTTGAATTACAACAAAATAATAAGAAAATTGTTCCATCGTTCCTTAGTTTATAAGTGAATATCTAATTTCTAACGCTAAGAAAAAAATAGTTGAGACATTCCTGTAAAAAATAAATAGAAAATTTTATCGAAAATCTTGTATTAAATTTTCAAACATTAGGTTTATTGCTTAAATAAAAAAGATTTTATAAATTTCTTCTAAATCAAAAAAATGCAAATTTTTATGATTATAACGTATTTTGTTGAAATTCTAACTTAAGACCTCATAAAAAACTTATATAAATTTATTTTTTTATTTTTCACTAACAATGAGTTATAGAAATCATGTGTTAAGTTTTCAAGTATTTTAACCGATTGAAAAATTTTTAACGACAATAATAATAAAAAAAAATAAGTTATTGAAATTGTCTTTATGTTTATAAATAGCTCAAAAAGTCAAAATATATTGAAGATTTTATAGTGTATATAATATACTACCTAAAAGAAACATTTCATGAATCTACGTCATTATTTTTTGTGTTATGCTAAAAAATAAAATCAATTTTGTCTACAAGTTGACTACGAAAAAATTTTGGGTTTTTCTTATTTTTTTTATATTTTTCCTGAAGTTTTAGAAAAGTATTGATAATTTTCTAAAATTATCAACTAGTTTTACTTTCCAACCTCACCAGAAAAGATGCTAATAAAGAAAATAAAAGCATTTTTTATAATAGAAAAAATGTTTAGACAGAAAAAAAAAATCACACTCATTGTAAATTTAATACATTCTCACTCTGCTCAGAATCTAAAAAAAGTGTGTAAGCAGGTAATACAGAGTAGAATTAAAACCTAATATATTTAGGCTTGCTATTGTTGGGATTCATTTATCTAAAAAGAGAAATTATTTGGTTGATTACAATTTTGATATATTTCGGTCCAAGGTCTGACGACCTAATGAAAGTTTTGCCTAGATACGACTAATAAATGTAATAAATTTGAATTCATTGATAATTGATGAATGATTGCATATGAAAAACAATCTTGAACAGTATGTCAGCTTCTATATTTAGATTATTTTTGTAATATAACAGGTTGAACATATTTTTACACAGAACATCACATCGCTTTTATGTGTATAACAATATATAAGTAATTTATTGTATAAATAATTTAAAATTAGTTTGTTTTGAAAAATATCTAATGAATACAATATAGAGATTAATAATATATTTAAAGATCCTGCATTAATATTTTACAAATAACATCAAAATTACTTAACCATAATTTTTAGTTTAAATATAAAAATTGATTTTTAAACTTAAAAAAAAATTGTCTTTCATAATTATTTTTGATATTTTTAAATTGTTCTAATAAAAATTACGTGAAACCTTGTGCTTAATTATCAAATTGAAAATGTAATGAATTTTTTACTTAAATTTTTTTGATTTTGTTAATACTTGTATTTTTTAAAAACAAAAATTCTAAATTTACATTTTTTTAACATTTAACGAAAAAAAAATGATAGCTCCTAATTTGAACCTTTTATTGATTAGTAAATTAAATTTATAATGTTAATATGTTATTTTTCAAGTTTGTAAGATCCATATTTTACAAATCATACCAAAATAAAAAAAATGGTATTTGAACTTTATTTTAAATGCTTATTTAAAATTATAATGGCCAGAAGGTTAGGGTACATAGGACACAATGATTTTTTTTTTTTATATACCACCAAGATAAAATTATGAGTGTTGTTTTAATAATTGTTTGATTGCACTCACAAAAAACCATTGTAAAATGAATACTTATATTACTCCAATCAAAATTATAAAGGAATTTTATGAATATAACAGTAATAACTATGTTTATTCATTATCCTCTTGATTAAACGTAACATGTTGAGCTAGTCTTTTTTCTGCTTTTTTAATTAGTTTTTCACGACCTCGTGGTTTTTTAGTTTCTTTTTGTTTGCTACATTTAATTTCTCTATCTCGTGAAATTTTATCCCAATAAAGCTTTTCTTCTTCACCTATCACAAGAATCATATTAGTTTTTTACAATTAAAATATTAGGTGAATATTAACCTTTTAATAATATGGTTTGAGGCCATCGGTTTTCTTCAGCTAATTTTATAGCAGTTTCTTGACAATCGCATCGTATATAAGCTTCAGAATTGTGTATAACATCAACAAACTTCACACTAGAATCAGTTTTTGCTTCAGCCTTGAAGAAAATAAAATGATACATTTTAGATGATCAAGTTTTATGATTGAGCAAATATAATATGTATCATAGTATTAGAAACTTCAAATAACAGAGAAGCAACATGAGTTAAAGGAAATCACTGTATATCTATATATCATCAATTATGAATATTGATTTAAGTAAACACAAAAATGTTGATTTTAAATATTTTATAGCAATGAGATAAACCTAGATTCAGTAGTTCAAAAAATCAATTTAACTACTATGAAGTAGTAAAAAATTATTAGACTCAAGATATACAAAATCTCATAAAACTGTTCCATTGTGGAATAAAGAATATTAAGAAGCTATTAAAAATGTTATAACAAATAAAACCACTACAATTAATATAGTTCAAAGGCCTTCTTAATATCCCTTCCACCATTTCTTTTTTTAAAATAATAATAATTATAAAATAAAATATTTGAATAAGTTACAGCTTCAATGAAGTGAATAATTTTTAAAGTTGGTATTAGATAAAATATAATATAATATAATTATTTCATTCTAAAATGACTAAATAAAAAAAAATAGTGGTAAAAATACTCAACATAGAAATAGGTAAATACTATAAAATTTTTTATACGATAGGTACATAATAAAATATGAAAATAAATAAATAAAAATATCTTACTTTGAATACTTTATCAGATTCAATAGGATTTGCAAATGAAATTTTTAATATTACACCAGGTTCGTACTTTACACGAATATCATTATTTTTGGGTAATTCTCTGTCTACACTTTCAATATTTGTTGTATTGGTCTCATTACATTTTCCAGGATTTTCATGAAAATGTATGTTGTAATTTTCATAATATTTAGGACGGCGCAACTGAGCTTTTAATAGAGACATTTTTTGTCGCTGCATATTTAAAAATTGATTTCGTAGTTTTTTCCACTCTGTTCTAAAAAATAATAATAATAAAATAAAATTTAATATTATCTAATATCTAATATCTTTTAAAGAAATATAAATTAAGTTTAATAATATGATATATTTACTTTGACATTATTCTTAACACAGGCGAAGTTAAATTAGCATCTAATTTGACTTTTTTTCCTTTATTACGTTTTCTTTTTTTTTTTATTATTGAATCAGTATTGTTTATCTCAATATTTATTTCTTTTTTATCATCATCACTCGTGATTAATTCTTCTGGTTTTGAAATACCGAGATTTTCAATTAAAGCTTTTTGGTTATTTTCACTGTCACTAATTTCAAAAGAAGAATTCTTTTGTTCACTGTCAATATCATTTTTTTTATTTTTGTCTTTTTTCTTCTTCTTTTTATTGTTCTTAATTAAAGAACAGCTTACTTGTGGTGTTTCTTTCTTCATTTTTTTTTCTTTAACACCTTCTATGCCAATAGAATGTTTTCTTTTTTTCAACACATTAACATTGTCAGTAATTTCATCTGTATTTTTTTTATCTTCATTTTCATCTTCTTTAAATGTAATTATACTTTGCAATTCTTCCGGAAGAATTTTTGATTCTTCGTGTAATTTTTTGTATTCCTAATAAAATATATTTTTATTTCATTTTTATTATTTCTAAATTCATACATATATATGGTCATGGGTAAAGGCAATTACAATTAAAACTAATTTTTCAGAGTTTTTATGGTTAGGAATGTAAATTTTATTATTTTTTATAACACCACAGTATGACAGTATTTTTTTTAATAAAATGGGTGCACTTTGGAACCATTGGATAAATATACAAAGGAATACAAAAAATTATTTCTTTTTGCTTTTTGTAGAGCAAATATTAACTATTGTCCAGTTACTGACTTTTAGTGTATTGACCAAGAATAGACTTGAATGCTTAATTAGTCAATTAGTAATTTTTTAGGTGTTCACTCAGTACAGTTCATCCTCAATCAAAAAATCAAATTTATTCTATGACCTTTAAGTATGTGTAAAATGTTTAACACCAACGTTAACATGAAGTTGACAGGAGTAAATGGAGGCATTCAAGGAAGGTTTTAATATGTTTTTGATTGACAGTAACCTGTCTTATATGGCAGCTATAGCAAATTATATATATACAATTTAAAATTGTGTCTGTCATTTATCACTGTATTGACTAATCTACCAATTTAACGCGCAAAAATATTAACCTACACAGTGCGTTCTATAAGTTTTGAGATTAGGTTACTAATGTGTTACAAAAAATATTTAAAAAATGTTTTTAACAATTTTTTTATTCAAAATAGTTACCAATACATTCTATACAACTTTTTACACGGTCCCTCAATTTTTCCATGACCCGTGAAAAGTTAGCTTCAGGAATGTTTTTGAACTTTTGTGTAACGGATTCTTGGATCGTTTTAATGATGGCAAAATAGTGCCTCTTGAGCTCTATCTTCAACTTTGGGAATAGGAAATAGTCTGGAGAACTTAAATGTGATAAATACAATTTCTGTAGCACTTTTTCCTAACTTAACACAAAATTTTATTGCAATTCATTGTTCAAGATTTTTTTCTATATTGATATTATAACTATGATCACAAACATATATTTACGACAGATACGATTATACTGCCAGAAATGATCCGATACATGTGAAATTTTGTACAAATGATTATGAATATTATCGCAATAACTTCCCAGAATTTCATAATTATCCAGACATTAGTATTAATTATAGAAAGGTTGTCTCAACTTATGGGACGTACTGTATAAGACTATGTACATATATTAATATATTTTAAATTAAATTTTACTTCTAGAACTTTTATGGCAGATCCTTCGTTGTCAAATTCAATAAACGCAAATCTTTTAATTGTTCCACTTTTAAATTTAGGCAATGAAATATAAGCAACACTTCCATATTTTTCAAACATTGATTTGATCCAATCATGATCTGCTTTAGGAGGCAATTGTTCCTATAACATATAAAATACTATTATGTTTATTTTTATTAATTTAGATAATATTTAGTTTAGGCATAATAACAAATATATTTATGATAAAAAAAATATAAAATATGCATTTTTTTAATGTTTTGGTTAATCTTTATAAGACATTTTTTTATATTAATCAATCGTTAAATGAAGGTTATATCACAATATTAAAAATCACTATATAGATGATTATGATTTTATGTTAAGTCTTCCCATCAAAATATCTATAAACTTCAATGTTTTAGAAAATATAAAAAATTATATTTATGAATACAACTAACCACATATACTGTACAGCGTTCAACATCCTCTGGTTGTTTTTCTTCAATTGGCTTAATTCTATAGATTTTGGTTTTACAGTCACTAATAGATAGAACATTAGAGCTTTCTATAGCTTTAATTATATCTTCTGGATTTTTAGTTAAACTCTTAATTTTATTACAGTTCAAAAATGTGTCAATACTAATACCTACAAAAATAAAATTGTATATTTTAGTAATTATTCATATTATAAACAGTAGTGTCAGATCCAAACTATAATAAGGAAATCTTATACATATTTATAAGACATTAATCAACCCAGTAAAATATCAGGTATTAATATAAAATATACACTATTTATGTTCAAAATATTAGGTCTGATATATTTGTATTATTTATAAACAATACTACAGTACATACACACCTATCAATATTTTTAGGAAATCTATGGAAGGTTACCAAGGAGATAATGTAAAAATATATATAAATGTTTAAATAATTAATGGTAAATAAAGTTAAACTAAAATTTACAGAAAGAAAAAATATTAAATACTTTATTTGATATTCCAGTTCAAATACATTTGAACATTAACTGTTTTAGGGTCTTTTTTATTTCTTATTTACATAAATGGTCTACCTAATTTAAATGATGATTTTAATGTTTCTTGTTATGCTGATGATACTGCTATATTACTACATAGTTATAATTATAATGATTTTTATAAAAAGCAAATTCTCTATTATATTGTATGATTAGATAATCATATGTCAATGCTTAATATTTCTAAATCTAAATATATAATTTTTAAAATCAAAGAGCACTCTTTAAATCATAACTTTAAAATTACATCTTTTTGATTGTAACTTTAGCTTTAGGGACAGCATAAATTGTAAAAATAATATTTTAGAAAAGCGGAAGAATATAAATATCTGGATATTACATTAGATTAAAAATTAAAATGGGCATGTCATATTAATAATTTAATCTCCAATTTATGTACATTTTTCTTTTTTTTTTAAACATGGTAAACGATACCTTAATATAAAAATGAAAAGAATTATTTACATTGCTTTGATCCAATCTATTTTTAATTATGGAATAATGTTTTGGGGTTGTGCTTATAATACATACCTTGAAAAACTAAAAGTCGTAATAAATAGTATTATTAAATTTTTATAGAGCAAACCTAAGTCCTTTAGTACTAAACTTATTTTTAATGAATTCAATGTACAATACTTTAATAAAATATTTTTTACTAATGTATTATTACTATTATATAAACATAAGTATCTATTGACTAATGTGAATCATAATTATAATACCAGATTTAAATGTAACATAAATGTTGTATCATGTAGTAATACAACTTTTGGTTTGCAATATACATTAATCGTAGGATCAAATTTATGTAAAAAATTGTACATTAATTTATTTAACTTAAAAATGTTAAGGAATTTAAATTGTTTTTGTATAATCTAGACTTTGACAATATTTGAACTAATATTTATATTTATTTAAATTATTTTATTTATTTTTTATTAATTCTTTTACTTCTGCTATATTCTTTTTGACATAACATGTACCTATACCTATAACTTATATATTGAACTCTACTCTCCCAATACAAGCAATGCTTACAAAGAATGTTGCATAATGTTTATTTGTATTATATTATTATATTAGATATATTGTGTATCTATATTTGCAAAAAATAAATATTATTAATATTAAGTACATTTGTATGCTTTCCATGTGTATAAAATAAATATAATAAATTATATTTAATAATTTTAATGAGAGTATTTTAAATTAAATATTAATATTTATTAATGTCAACATAACTACCTTGTTTAATAGCTTTTAAAATCATAATAATATGCATTTTCTGCATTAATACACTAAAGCTATTTCATAACAATACAACTTACATTGATTGGTTTGCATTAGAAGTCCAAAATATCTATCTTTTCTTAAATTAGCATCACTTAAATAAAATTCTATTTGCTTTTTTAAATCAGTGTAAAGTTGTTTTTTTCGTTTTCTAACTCGATTTAATGAAGATTTTAGAATATTTTCTTCCACACTTTCAATACTTATATCACTAGATGGTTCCATTCTAAAAGAATAAAAAAACAAAAACATTATGTATACAATATACATCTCATATAAAATCAAGTATTAATAACTAGAACTTAGAAGTATTATTTTCATTTTTTTTAAGTTTATAATTATAAATTATTACAATTCAATAATTCATATACAAATTCTAGAAAACCATAATTTAAACTTTTATTAGAAAAAATTGATAATTACTAATGATTAATTAAGCAATTGGCTGATTATTTAAATATTAAGCATTAGTTCAATTACTAAATACATTAGAATTGAATGTGCACATGAAATAATTTCTTAAGTTTAAGCACAATCAGATATTTTAAAATTCAAAAAGGTACTTTTCTGTTATCTCAATTATCAATTGATGCTGAAACAATCAGGCAGATACTAGTCAATTGTTATTTTAATTATATTATGTATTTTGTATTGTTAAACTACAGAAATGTCTATTCAATTTTATAAAAAATACAGATGAATCATAATCGTAATTCATGGTACAAAAGTAGATTGGAATAATTTGCAATGGATATGATAAAATTTAAGAATAAAAAAATCTAGGCTCAGGAATTTTTTTTTGAAATTTATGATTATTTTCCAAATATATAGGACAAAAAGAACAGTGGAATAATATTACCAAAACAGTGAATATTTAAATATTTGTTATGAAACTAATGAGACATTTTTCTATTAGTGAACAAAAATGATAATCGAGATTGGTAATGGAAAAACAGAATTGTATTGATCTGGTAGTCATAGCATCCGGCAATAGTTGAGATAATAAAAAAATTATATCGAAATGATAATCTTCATCTATAAATATGACATATGTTGTATAGGTATAAGTATAACATGTGATATATAATAAATAAAACAAAAAATTAAATTAAGACATGTATTATTATTTACTTTATTATCATAATTATTAAATATTAATATGTATGTATCCTACATTCTTACCTATAATCACATATATTAATTATGCCCCTTAGGTGTAGATTGTATATCACAAAAAAAGACTTGTATTTATAGGAATGGAGAAAACCGTTTCCAATAACAGAAATTACGAATTTGATTTACATTAACTAGGTATACTATATAATTTTTATTATTACTATAAAGTAGCATTTTCTCAACGGTCTTACTATAAACACGATTTTTTACTTTAAATGTAAATTGGGTACCTACTCATTCAAAATCAATAGACTAGTGACTGCGTACTACAAAACGATTGATGAATGAAAAACCGTTAACGATATCGTTGACTTCGGTTAAAACACCTTTACACGTCTGCAATCTGCACTTATCAGTTGACGATTGGCACTTAATAGGGCTCAAACCAGCACTCGGCAGCTGGCCAGTTGGGTATCAAACATTCAACTATCATGGCGGGTTCAGCAATCAGCGGGATAATTTATGATATTATACTGTATTATATGTCATTTTGGTTTTTGGCATATTAAACGTTTTATATCATAATATTTAAAGCACAGTCTGGTACTCACAATTTTATCATATACGACTTTGGAAAATACAGTGTTTATATACTTACATTGTGGTTTTGAATTTTTGATTATATTCGGCGGTTATAATATAATAATATAACTTATAATATAGATTCACTGTGCCAAAAGACAGGACGTACCAACGTCCAAAGTCCAATTGTCCAACACTCACAGACTAGTTTTATAGTTATATTTAATAACTTATAAATGTGTGTTCGATATACACCCATACAAAGCAGATAGTCTGTTGTAGACATCAGAAAGCATAGATAAAGAAGACATTGTTGGTACTTAATAGAGTACTAGAGTTATATTCTTATTCTATGACTAGAGCATGACCAATTAAACTAAATTTATCACGGAGTAAACTACAAAGATCACAGACAAAAGTCAACTGAGTCAATTGACAAGTGGTCAACAAAGTTGTATCTGTGGACTGCTGACGGCAGGCGCCGACAAAACGGACAAGTTTAAAGGTAACCAAATCACGGGATACAAAATTCTTTTTTCCATTTCTGGCGTCACAGACTTGATAAAAATCAGGGTTTACAGCAATTGATAACAGCCCAGCTAAACATTTTTTTTAGAACGAAAATGTTCTTGACGAAGTTTTGTTTGCCAAATTTGTCTGATTTGGTAAGTTTAACGTAATATTTATAATACATAGTGCTCATTAAGAATCCGTTAATTTGTCAAATGTATTAATGAAAAACCAACCGAAATGTCATCCAACGTTTCTTTTGGGGTGCTGTGAACTACAATATTTACACTGACCTATTAAAAATAATATATAAACAAATTTCAAAGGTGATTGTAATATGTAGTTAGGTGATTGCATAAGTGCGCTTTTTCCTCGTATATAAACAACTCCTTTCTGTTAAGGTTCAAATATGAGAGTAGTAGCATTGATCAGCGGCGGTAAGGATAGCTGTTATAACATGATGCAGTGTATAGCAGCAGGCCACGACATTGTTGCATTGGCCAACTTAAAACCACAGAGTAAAGGTAAGTTATGTGATTTAGGTCTTAAATAATGTAAAATACCTGTGACAAATATGCATTTTATGTTTTAAAAATATGTTTTTCAACTAAAATATTTTGCAACAATGATAGACGAATTGGATAGCTATATGTATCAAAGTGTTGGTCACCAAGCAGTAGAATTATACGCAGAAGCAATGGGACTCCCATTATTCAGGCAACGGACAAATGGGGTTGCATTGCAACAGGAAAAAATTTATACCCATACTCCAGAAGATGAAGTTGAAGATTTATTCGATCTCCTTGCTAATATTAAAGTATTTATCTTATGTATATTTAAGTATTAAGAAATATTAAATTTATTTTTTCTTAATAAATTATTTTTAAATTTAGACACAAATTGAATTTGATGGTGTAGCTGTGGGTGCAATACTTTCTGATTATCAGCGTTTGCGTGTTGAAGATGTGTAGGTTGACTTATAGATAAAATATAACTTCAAGGAATCCTAATAAATTGTAAAAAATATTTCATAATTTCTAGGTGTTCAAGATTAGGTATTTGTTCACTGTCATATTTGTGGCGTCGTGATCAAAAAGAACTACTACAGGAAATGATTGATTGCAATATTGAAGCGATTGTTATTAAAGTAGCAGCACTTGGATTAGACCCTACAAAACATTTGGGATTGCGAATTGATAAGCTAATGCCACATTTAGTTAAAATGGTAATGAGGAATATTTATTAGTTTTTATTTATTTGTAATTAGATATATATATATATGTGTGTATACATTATATATATATTTATATTCACTTTTGCATGACTAACATGCTACTCCAATAATGGAGGTTCTAGAAATGCATTTCATAAGTCGATATTTTTTTAGGGAATGTCTCTGTATGCCTGATTAGTGGCAATTTTTAATTTCTTTATATACAATATGCAAGTTATACTATAATTTATTTCTAGATTAGGTATAGCAATAGGAGTTTAGTAGATTGATTATTAATAATTAATTAAGGATTACATTTTTTAATTTTTTTATTTTTTGGGATAAAGAAGTTAATTAAATAAATTATGATATACTTTATATTTGATGGTGATTTATTTTCTCTTACCATATTAAAATGGGATATGAGTATAGGTGTTAGTTATATTAATTTTTATTGAGTGTAATACGTATCTGACACAGTGGAGATGCAGTGGGGTTCTTCCCGTTTTCTCCTTGACTTTTGTGTTGGTTTCCAGAATGAAAAATATGGCTTAAATATATGTGGCGAAGGTGGAGAATACGAAACATTCACTCTAGACTGCCCTTTGTTCACCAAATCGGTGATCATGTAAGTATACAAATAAATCCACACACTTGATCACAAACATATTAAAATACAACATTTTTTACCATGTTTATTCCAGTGATCAATGTTGTAATAGTGGACAACATTCTAGTTTTAGAAAACAACATAGAATTGTTTGATATTAGTTCTTACTTGAGAATTTTTTTTTATTATATCATCTATGATTAGAAAAAAATAGGTGGATTTTATATTACTTAGTTGAAAGCAGTTAAATTGTTTGTTACTTTTTATTATTATTATTATAATAATATTTTTATTTTTTTAATGGAAACATCTCATAATATAAATATATAATATATTTACATATGTTGCACATAATACAATATGTTTATATATTAGTTCATTATTCTAACATTATCAATATTAATAATACAATTTAAAATATTTAAGTAATTATAATTAAAAGATATATATTATAGCTGCTTATTATTTTACAATTTTTTAATATACTTAAATATTATTACACAAATATGTTCTAAATAAAATGTTATATTATTAAAGTAAATGAGATAATATATATAATTTTTTAATTATAAATGTTTTAAACAGATTATGTATTATGTAATAAACGGTACAAATGTTTCATGAGAAATATTACTTTGATATTTTTCAGCGAAGAGTTTGAAACTGTGATGCATACCAACGACACTATTGCTCCCGTGGGATATATAAATTTTAAAAAATTTTGCTTATTAAAAAAACCGGTTGGTAAAATTTTAAATTTAAGTTATAAATTGGTATTTTGATTAAAACATCTATAATATTTAAATAATATATAAAATAATTAATTAAACATTTTTCTTTCTTTAAGAATGTTGATGAAAATCAAAGTTTTTGTGATCGTATGGCTTGTTATCGAGTACGCAGCCCCTTAGCCCACTTGTTGGACTTGGACGATTTAGAAATTGACCTTGGTACCGTTACTGATGGTGACAATTTTGATGATGATGCTTTAGAAAATAATACTATCATTATTGATCAAACTGATGGTCAAGGATTTTTTGGGGAACTTGTAGAGACAGATTCTGTGTCTTGTATTGGTTACCCAAATGGATGGACATGGATTAATTCATTGACTGGTTATTGGGTTGATGATAAATCTCCAGTTATAGTCGCTCTTGAGAAATTAAGAGGTAATTGTGTTTATAATTTAATAATGTATGTAATATTGTGTATTATCTACTAATATAGAAATATAGTATTGCTTGATAATATAGGTATAATTTTAATTGTGATATCAACATTATTTTAACCATCAAAAAATTGATTTAATTAAAATATAGTAACTACTAATTATAGTTATACCTTAATTTCTTGTTTCATTAAGTCGAGGTTAGGTTCTTAAATATGTAAAATATTTTTAATTGACTAAATAATATTTTAAATCTGTAATTAAAAATTAACCATGTAGTTGAAAACATTGTGTATAAAGTAAACACCTATATATATCTTATATTACATTTTGTTTAAATATTTGTGTTTTAAAAAAAGACTATAATTAAATCTTTTTTTTTCATAGATTTATTGCAGGAAAGAAATTTAGAGTTAACTGATGTTGTTGCTGTTACTTTATATGTTCGCGACATGACTGAGTTTCTTAGTATGAATGCTCAATATGCTTCAATAATGTGTAGAATTAGTCCTCCTGTAAGAGTTTGCGTTGAAATACCTCTTTCAGAGTACACACCTATTCTTATGGATGTTGTTGCTTATAAACCACCATCCAAGTCATCCTCAAATTCAAACCTACCATCAATCTCCAAACATACAATGCATGTACAAAGTATATCTCACTGGGCACCTGCTAATATTGGACCATATAGTCAAGCTATTCGAGTAAGTTCATAATATTATTACAGGCATTTGTTTATTATATAATTTATTTATATGTTATAACTAATTATAACTTTTTTTTTATCATCCATTAATTACCTAGACTTTATTGTCTAAGATGTTTAAAAGTTCAATATACATTATATTATTTACATTAAATTCTTATTAACACTTGTTATTTTTAATTTCAAACATTGTCTTTTATTATAAATGCAAAAATGTTAATTGCTTCTTATGGCTCTTAATATGCTAATACTTATGTTATATACTGATATATAAAATTTTCCTTAAATTTTATATTTTTGTTGTAATTTCTGCATTATGGTATTGTGTTAACTATATGTTATTATGTTATATACAGCTGTTTTATAAAAATTAGTATACTTGTAATATTTTTAATTTATGATTTTAGGTTGGTGACATTATTTATGTTGCTGGACAGATTGCTCTAGTACCAGGTACTTTAAGTATTGTTGAGGGTGGAATCAGGCAACAATGTCGACTATCATTACGACACGTTAGCAGAATTATTAAAGCAGTTGATCCTAATACACAACTTAGAGATGTTGTTCAAGTAAATTTATATTCATATGTGATATATTTTTAGTTTTGATGTATTTAATTTAAATATTTATTTTTAGGGCATATGTTATGTAACTCATACTAAATATATTCATGCTGCTAGAACTGAATGGGAGAAAAGGACAAATAATGCTATTGTAGATTATATAGTAGTATCACGGCTACCAAAAAATGCTATTGTAGAATGGCATTTATGGGCACATAGACATAATGCTAGATTTGAATGTAAATATATTGTATAATATAATTATAAGTAAGTTAGTATTTTCTGAAAAAATAATTTTTATATTATTTTAGATGAAGAAACTGGTTGTTGTGTTGACAATTATAGGGTATCAATACGTCGACGTTGGAACTATGAAAACAATGTGGCTGCAATTGTTACATATATTTCATCTGGTATTTATTAAATTAGAAAGGAGAATATAACATAATATAATAAAACATTACTTTATTTCAGGATCATGCACTTCATTATCAGCTATAACCGATTCATTAGACACATTTACTGAATCTATATCTGCCATTGGTCTAGAAGAGGCTTTCCGGTATTCTTTAAAACGGCTACTGCGTGGGGAACCAACTTCAACGCCAACTGATGATATTTGCTCGTTACGAATATTTTACAAAGTATCGCCAGATCAAAAACCTATATGTCGACAACTTATCAATGCTACATTGAATAATTTAAGAGCTGAATATCGAATAGTTGCTACTGTCATACCTGTATTACATTTGCATCATCCCAACACATTTGTATCAATCTGTGCGCTGAGGCATAATACTTAAGATTCATTACCATTCAATAATTGACATAATCGCACACTAGAATAAGGAACAAAGACAATGCCAGCCGTTCCATCAATAGATGATAATAATAATCAGCTTCATATAAATACTTAATAAATCTATGTATAATAATGGCTGAAAATATATCGGATTGAATTCTTAAAATTTACAGTCAATAATATTCTAGGTAAAATATATTTTATTTATATAATTTGTTTAAATATCTCAGTTAAACAGTCCGTCCGGTTAACTAAAAAAAATTTCTTAGGTGTGCTTTACCCAAAATAATTTATTTGCTCAAATACAATTTGTTTAAAACATTATTTATTTATAATTACATATTTGGTTTGCTATTCATTAATTAGTAGTACTTACATTTTTTTAATTTGAAAAAATTGTGCTAAAATAGCCTAATTTTATTGATATACATATGATTTTTTATTTATCCCTCATTAAAAGAAATTCTTTGTTGATCTTGCAAAAATGTTATAAAAATTCTACATTTAAAACTAAATTTGCCATTAAAGTTCTTTATTACATAAATATAGCATTATTTATTATTATTACTGTAATTATTTATGCTTGTTAAAAAAAATCCTAGAGAATGTCAGCACACTATTTATTTTCTCCTTCTAACACTAACATATATGCAACATAGAACATTTTCACTCAGCTGAAACAATTTTATGTTGTTAGCATTAACATTATATTGAAAAATATTATCAAATCATTCAAACTTGAAGTTAAGAACATTATCAGTGTTTGTATGTTAACTTTTTAAAAATATTACAAATTAAAAGTGCTCAAATCTTGCTTTAAAACTTAACTATTGTAAAAATGACACCAAATAACACAGATAATTAGCTTTAAGTTTAATTGTAAGTCAAATTCACTTTACTAAACCTAACAACGCAAGGTTGGTTCTGCTTAGTACTGGACATCAAATTTCGATCAATATGTGTACAGATAACCTATCTAAATTGATTCGGAATTGAAGCAAATTTAATAATGTCTAATTTGGATTAAAATTACGAATAATAATTATAATATTAATCTGAATTATATACATTAAAAATTAATGGGTAAATATAATATAAATTGTAAAATAAACATAAAAATTAGACATATAGTATAAGAAATTTCTACAAGGGAAATCAATGAATCATAAAAAGTTATTGGGAAATAACAAGAAATTATAAATAATTTTCCTTGTAGAAGGAAAAATATTAAGTAGTGTGCCACCTTATTTTAATATAAAATTAGATAATAGATGAATAATCCATTCAAAAAGTATTAAAAAACATTTTTGTATTAATATTCAAAACTATACTCCATTCATACTAAGAAGGAACCTTGGCAAAGACCAGTTTTTGTCCGAGATAGTCAGACGCTTCTTCTACCGGAAATTTGAAATTTAAAATACAAGGTTATAACTTGTTAGTGAAAATTAAAAAAAATAATTTGAGTGTTAATTTACAATAGTTTTTTATAAGTGTCTAAACTTAGAATTTTTACAAAATACGTCAAAATCATAATTTTCAAATTTTTTTGGTTTGAAAAATTCATAAAAAATGTACTGCTTAAGGCTTAAAATTTGAAAGTTTAAGGTTTACAATAAGTTTTTCTATCTTTCACAAAAAAAAATAAAGTATACAGGAAAGTCAAACTAATTTTTTCTGAGTGTTTAAAAATTAGACATTGGATTTTCATCCATAAAATACTGATTTTTTGGGAACAATTTTTTCAATTTGTTGTAATACAAAAAAGAATAACAACACTTGAAGTTTTCATCAAATTTTTGTATTAGCATTTTCTAAACGCCATATCATAGTCAAAAGATATTGACTTTTTTCAAGCTAGTTGTAGGCATAAGAAATTTTTGATTTTTTTAGTATCTTATATAATAATTGATTAAAAAAATTTTGTCGGGTCAAAATGATTGAAAATTTTATACAAGGTTCTTCATAAATTATTTTAATAACAGTTGAAAATTATTAATGATGCATAAGGACACATTTTTATAAGCATTTTAAGTTCAAATTTCAGCAATATTTAAAATATCGAAAATTAGCAAATTATTTTGTAGTTAAAAATTTATAAAATATTCAATTTTTATACCTAAGGATTTAAAATTTAAAATAAGGTTTCACATAAGTAGAGTATGTAGTTTGTATAGCAACCAAATAATCTAAAAAATATATTAATATTTTAATATAGTAAAAATTTAATATTTTGTGTGACAAAAAATGTATTCCTAATGTATACCCCTCCCCCAAGATAAATTTCTAATTATACCATTGTTTGAACTGGTTACTATGCTATTTTCCATGCTGTTGGAACGGTATCCTTGTATAATTATTGGTCACTGATGCCCTTCTTGATGATTGTAAGTAAATGTAACACAAGTCAAAGGAACAGCTAATATACTTGATAAATATACTAGTAGTAGGAACACTTTATACACAAATTATTGGTATACTTGGCAAGTACAAAAATCAAAGGAAACTGGCTTAAAATGATATTCCTGTACTTATATATAGGTACAATGAATTTTAAAAACTTAAAATAAGTAATTAATAATTTACTTATCTTCTAAAGTGCATCTGTGTTATATTGTCAATGATAAATTTGTTTGATTAACCAATAATATCAAATATTTTTATTTCAAGCATGCATGATGTATTACTGATGTGATAATTATAGGTGTATTAAGACTTATACAAATATCGCTAAGTTTAAATTATGTATATGTATTTTATACTTTGTACCTAACATTAGAAAGAATTTTTGATTAACTTTGAACTTACTATAAACTATAAAGCTAACTGAAGTATTATTATTCAAGCAACTTCCTAATCGGAACATTTCTGTCGCTATAGTCTTGAATATTTCTGATGAAAAAACAGTTACAAAATAAATAAAAAGATATTTTTTGGTACTGGTGTTGTAAGTGGTCTATCATACTGCTATGTACCTAGCGATACATAACTTTTATGACTATTAATAAATCAGCAATGACCTCGAGGGTGAGGGGGAACGATGTACGTTTCAACATAAACCACTATATAAATAATAACTAAGCCGTAGACACATTGGGAAAAGACAAAGTTAGACCGACTGTAAATTAACATAGGAAATCCCGAGAATAGGACCAGAGAAATCGCAGACCTAAGACGGGCAAGTAATAAAATGAATAGTAGAAAACATGCTCAAGAATATACTAGGGCGAGACTAACCAGCAGCAAGCCAATAATGCTTGAATCACAAATATCGGGTTTGATAATAAAAAGCGGCCTGGAACAACCAGTGATTCTGAGAAATCATCTAACTAAATAGGGACGAGTGAATTAAATAATATAATATCATTTTACATTATTATATTATATTACTAAAAATACTGGGAATTGAGATAATACTGTCGCATCCGGCGAATTATCACCACTCGCCGACAAAACGTGGGCAGATGGCATTTTATGGAACTAGTATACACGATAAAACAAATGAGGTCAACACTATCTTGTTAGGACGACGTAGGTACCGATAGGAGGAGTAGCCAATATATAAGGGAGCCCGAATCGGCATCAATTTAGACGTGATTCTGCCAGGCTACAGAAAACACCTTCACGCCAGTCATTTTTCTAAGTTATAATAAACCAGTCATTAAAATATTAAATAGTTTTAACAATTTATTTCAACACCACGAGTTCAAAGCTCCTTTTCGTCCATTCACAAACCTCGTCCTCTGATTGGTTTACAACAATACTCGTCATGATGTACAACTCTTTTTTTGTGATCTATTAGTAAATACATAAACATAACTAGAAGGGGGAGATTCAGCATCAACAAACTCTAATTTATCACCTCCTGACAGCCTAGCCCCTGTTATATATTTGTATTTGTTATATTGATTGTAACTTGAATAATATTATACTATAGTAATAAAACAATTATTTACTTTATAAATGCAATATATTAATCAAATTAGTTATTATACAAATAAATATAATGTTTAAGTTGTGTTACAACAATTTGTTATTAATAGTTTGAAATGCATGTGTGGAGGAGCAAAGACTCCTATAGCTCCAACGATTAGCGAGTTTTAGTACCCCCTAAAAATATAGGTCTAGTTGCTCCAGCAACCACTAACTACAACAATCATGCATTCATGTAATTAGGTAAACTATTTTGTCCATAGTTAAATTATAAGAAAAGTAGAATAAGGGATCCCTTGTCCACTGCAGTGATAATTTAGATTATTAGAAGCATATTCAAGTTATATTTATCCATTAATCACAGTGAATGTATATGGCATATTGTAATTGAAAATGTATTATGTGGCGCTTTTAAAATTGTAAGAATAGCAAAGATCTATGTATCTGTTAAATGACTCAATATTCAAAGTTATCTGAATGAAATGAAAACAACCTATTGTAAGTAATTTGTTATTATTACTAATATTTGTATGCAACTATTTTTTTTTTAATTAATTTATATTTAATAAAATTAATATGATTAAAACATTTTACAATCTGAATGAACCGATTAAAATTTAAAAAAAACAGAATTTAATAGCAGTTGTAGAATATTTCCTTCTATTAATTAAAAAAAAAATTAATCAAGTTTTGTTGATTCTACAGGATAGGTACACTATTTCTGTAGTGTATTTTTAAGAATAAAATAACATTATTACCAGGCACCTTGAATATAAAACATAATATAGGATGCACTGAAGTCTGAAAATAATATATTTATTTATTATTCAAATTTCTTAGGATTAATATTAAAATAAACAGTAAAAATGTAAATTTTTAAATTGGAAAAGTAGTGGAAAAATAAAAAAATATTCATTATTTATGTACGAGTAAATCTTGTTTATAATATTTAACAACATTTACATATTTATGTGTCTTACATCTTATATAAACATATTGTTGATGATGACTGATTTATGACAAAAAAACTAAATTTTAAGTCTGTAGTAAAAAACATTTTTGGTACCCATTGAATAGAAGGCTAGTTAACTTTTTCATTAACATAAAATATAAAATAAAATAACTACTAATTAAGAATTATTGCCTATAGGAATTCAATACAAATTATAAAAAAATTAAAAAAAAAAACAGATTTAAAAAATATCTAATAGTATCAATATTTTTGTTTTATAAATAAAAAATGAAGTATTAGGAATCATTTACAGAATTAGAAAATTATTAAACACTATCGAGGAAATGGAAGTGATCGAGAAGTTGTTTATACAACAATATGATAACAATTAAACAATATGATGATGAATATAACTAAATGAAAATTAATAAAACATAATTATATTTGACTCATAGTCTTCCAAATATTAACTTTATATCACAAAATTCAATGTTTAATAATTATTTTTAATACAATATTAATGTAAGTATATACTCTGTGCATCGATCTAAACATCAACTTTATTAATTCATAACGAGGCAAAAAATACTTGTGCGTTCATGTTTACATTCTGGATTATTTATCTTTTTTTTTAATCAAAACAATTGGTGTTCTTGACCTAATTGCACCAGCGCCAACTAAAGAAGTTGGACCAATTTGTACGGTTTGGTTGGACGGTAGTGCCCGCAATAGTAAAATCTGAGTCTTGATAGCTGATTTAATGACTAAATAATTGTTGTATGTTGAACATGCCAGATTTTCAGCAATTTCCGTCAACGATTCATATTCATTTGGTACCATGCAACTGCATGACGATTCGAAGAAACTAAATAATGGAAACCAAATTCGCGTTCGACAAGAATCAATGTTGTTGCTCAATGCTTGATTGTTAGCTAATGTGTGGTAGTATAGGAATAGTCTTGAAGTAATGTAAAAGGCAATGAATACATCAATGGAGTAATGTTCATGACCAGAAAGTATAAAAAATATACCGAACATATTTAAAAGCCAGCTGAACGTATGCAACAAATATATGTCACGTGGAGTGTCTACAAAAAATTTAATGTATTTAATATAGGTAAACACGATTATAAATTTTAATTGGTTAGTCAAAATATGAATATTTACATTCAGTGATAAAAAAGTTTAACATGGTTAATGCTACTGTATGTCCACTGAACATATAGTCACCACAAGTACGAACTCCTTGTATCGACATGCCAGCTCCTCTCCATATCACATACGCTTGTTGCATTTTATATAACATTTCTCCCACAAAATTTCCATCTATAACACAAAATAATATTAATACAATTTATATAAGAAATAAATGGAAATTATTGTAAAAAGTAGTTGTACTATCGTTATCCCAACCCCACCACATACCATCCAAATATGCTGGCTTTTTCCGGGGCGTACATTCTAGATGCGTGCCTGGCACAGACAAGGAAGTTATGATCATCGTAATGCACCGTAACAGGAAGACCGTGCCCGAAAGAGCGAAAAACCGTCTCAGTAATATGAAACGGTGCTTGTGGAAGACCAGTACGGCGAGCCACACGAAACACAACACAGTACCGGTCAGTTCGCACATGTGAAACGCCCAAGGGATGTAAGGTACGTTGTCCAGGAATATGTCAGGCAACGGTGGATATTTTTTCATGTCGGGCACGCGATCGTGGACGATCACCATGACGAACGCCGTGATCCACGTTACGGTGAACAGGTAGCCCATCGCAATAAGAGCTTTCCATATCTGTAGAAGCAAATAAATAAAATAAAATGCATTACAAATATGTGCATTCCGTTAAGTAACTTTATATACACTTCGACCGTTTGACGATCACGACGGTAAATGTAGTGACGCCAAAATCGGTGTTTCACAGGTCGGGGTTGGCTGAGGGCTTCGGACTTAGGTTTGTTATCCACACGTCAGAATATATATACAAATATTTTAATCAATATTAAAAAAATAAAGGATAAATTAATAGGTAAGTACTAATTTATATAGTTCAGACCGTATATACATTATACTAAATTTGGTACATATTACTTTGTACAAGATACAAATCAAATTATGAGTAATATATGACGATGCATTGAGCATTATCATACTTATTCATGTTTCCTTTGAAAATAAACAAATTAAATTTTCAAAAAATGTATTTACGTACAAGTTAGAAATATAAATTTGTGGCCACGGGGAGGGGGGGAGAAGGATTTGGATAAATCATATAACTATTGTTTATACTAGAAATACCTAGGTAACTGAGCTATCAGGATTCATCAGTGATAAATATGTGCTATTTTTTTTACCTTATTTTAAAACCTTACTTTAATACAAACTTCATGGAAAGTTATATATGAAAGTATAAATGGTAAGAGCCCAGGGGCCCAAACTACACTCAGGATTACAGTAAGTATTTTATTTTATATCAAATCATATTGTTTGTGCACCAGTCACTTATTGAAACCTGGAAAATAATATATTATTGAAGTTTGAACACGTCTACTGTCAATATGAAATTTACGACCGAAATACGGCTACAAAATCGAAAAATGGGTGACGTGTCAATGTTGTGTAGGATGGGGGTCAAATATTGTGAAATTATTTAAAAGTTACATTGAAAAAATAGTACATATTTAAACACAATACATTACACACCTAGTGTAAGGTACCTATCCAAAATTATACTATTATAACAATTTATAAGTAACCCTGTATTATATTTTCAAACTGTTTGACACGGCTAAGAATTTTTTTTCTTGATATTTAAAGCAAAAAACTAAAAAAAAAATTACTTATGCGTATAAATAGCTCAAAAGTCTTGAAATTCGTATGGTATAAAGAAAATGCTAATATAAAAATACAGTGAACATTTCAAAAATCTATGAATATTCGTTTTTGAGTTACGTCAAAAAATAAAATCGATTTTGTCAAAACTAGTTTTACATAAAAATTTCTGTTTTTCGTTATTTTATTTTTTTATTTTTCCCCACGCTTTTGAAAATTACTGGGAATTTTCATTTTTGACCTGTCAGAAGTACTTTATCACTTTCCTATCAAAAAAAGATACTGAAGTTGAAAATCAAAGCATTATTTCAGCTACTTATCGTCTACACAGACATAAAAAACACATAATTTTAAAATCAATAAATTTATCACTTCGATAAGAATCTAAAATATAATCAATAATGTTAAAAATACAATGAATTTAACTTTAACTACGCAAAATAAAAATTATATAAATATTTACTATTTTTAATAAGTATTATCACACGTTACTCGCACAGTATTCTCTAATAACAAAGATGCTTCGAAGAGCTTAATAAAAGAAGACATTTTATCATCATCAGGTTTTTATGAGTTCTAATTTTTAAAAATAAATAATTAACAGTATTTCTATTAAATAGAAAATAGATTTAATTTATAGATTTCTTTTCAAATTTCTCTTTCAACTAAACAAGTTGTATTAATAATTTAATGATGTATAGTGATACAGTTCAATATTCGTTAATAATTAATATTCTAATAACAATTTTTAAATTTAAGCAATTTAACGTAAATAAATATACTAAAAAAAGTATAACATTTAGATCAAAAAATTATAAAATTGTGTAATGAGTCTAAATTAATAACTATTGATTTATATATTCAATATTCATGTATATATTGAGTTATGTTTACCAGATGATTTACTGACTATCAGATCTATAAATTAGGGACATTTTAGTGCTTAAAGAGGAGAGGGTGGTAGTTCCATCTAATCATCTCAAAAGTTGCAGTAAATTGTGATAATATCTTCAAATTATAAACACAAAATACATTACCTAAAAAGTTAAATATTTTTTGATAAAACAAAGTAGACTACCTATTTATAAATATTATCACTTTATTAAATTATAATATACGATTTAAATATAGGTTTTAGCCATAATCACAAACATAAACATCAGTCACATAAAATGCAACTTTCTATATTCTTTTGGACTTAACCCATCAATGACTTCATCTGGCATAAGTTTAATATTCCGATGATATGCCAATAAGGACAACCAATTTAGTCTATTCTTACACAAGCGTGATCACTTAGCTATCGGCACCTACAGCTATTATTATAATTATAGTACCTATAGTTGTTAATACACATTATATAGTCATAGTGTATACCTATATTTAGAATACCATATGTTTATTTTCTCAGAATCAACAATTGGCATTCGAGGTTTTGAGAGGTGTAAGATAATATCATTTATTTATTTATTTAGTATTAAACAAGCAAAGTCCTGTTATAATAAACAACATTACAATCATAATGATAGACAAGAAAGATAATAATAGTAATAGTAGTAATAGTAAAAACAGTAAAAATAATTATAGATATTATAATATGAATATAGCGTAATCATGAGTTAAGAATT
Source organism: Pentalonia nigronervosa (assembly GCA_014851325.1). Classification (NCBI taxonomy): domain Eukaryota; kingdom Metazoa; phylum Arthropoda; class Insecta; order Hemiptera; family Aphididae; genus Pentalonia; species Pentalonia nigronervosa. The sequence continues at coordinate 46,101 of JACXSJ010000148.1, read as the reverse complement.
AAAGAATTACAATACAATTTGAATGAGTATAAATTTAATGAGTTAAACATACCAATTTTTAATTTATTAACGATTTGCATTACTCTATTGCAAGGAGTGTTATTTGCATAATTGGTAATTTGTAAGCTTAAATGAAATGTGTTTGTTGATCGTGTATTAAGAGTTGGTGTATAGAAGGATAAATGGCTTAAAAATCTGGGCAATCAACATTACCTAAAAGCTTATATAGGAAATATTTGTCAAGACTTATACGTCTCTGTTTCAACGTTTGAAGATTTAATATAGATAACAATGGATTGTAAGTAGTGTGAGGTTCTCTAGGAATGGAGCTTTTAATTAAGATTAAGTGTAAGAATTTTTGTTGTACTTTTTCTAATTTTGATTTATTGCCTAACTTATAGGGAGACCATATAACTGAACCGTATTCACAGACGAACTACTGTACGTAAACCGATTTTAATGCAAATTTATCGGTAAAATCTGCATAACCACGATCAATAAAACTTAATAATTGATGGGATTTATTAATAACCATGTTAATATGACAATTGAATTTTTAAAAAAAAAAAAAAAAGGCTTCACAGACTCCGATTTGTTCTAATTTTGTAAATAAAATCTGGTGGTTACCTTCATCAAAAGCCTTAGCAAAAGAACGTTAACACTATTTCCAGTCATAAGAGCATCAGATATTTTACTCAGATACATACTCTTATTACGTCGGAAACAATGCTAATCGTCTATGATTACATTTGCTAGAACAAGTATGATTTTTGGTGCAATAATAGATTCAAATACATTGGGTATAATAGAAAGTAATGAAATTGGTTGGTAATTAGAGACATTAGATAGGTCTGATGATGATTTTGATATGGGGCGAATAACACTGATTTCCATACATCGAGAAATGTACATGTAGATAGCGACAGGTTAAATAGATATAATAAAGGCGTAGAAAAAGCATAAGAATAATTTTTGAAATATATACTTTTTATTAAATCGGGTCCTAGGCATGCCCATGGGCTCATGAGCTAGAAGTCAATGAGTTGAGTGAATTAAAAATATCGAGTAGGTCTATTGAATACGAATGCAAAAGAGATAGGAGAACTTTTGGTTGGTTTTGCAGCTTATAATTTAAATTAATATTATTGTAACTTCATATACACAAGAAAAATACTTAGAGAAAGCAATGACAATATCGTTCGGAGAATCAAATTATATGATAAAAAATAATAAAAAATATATACATTTTTAAAAATGTTGTTATTAACTGATTAAGGGTACCGATTATAGGTAAACGATGTTTTGTAATTACGTATATTTACGTATATTAACTTTATTGTCATATTGTTTTATACATTTTGTAGGCGAATGGAGCTTGTACGACAAAGAGAGATTTCTTTTGTATGACAATAGAAAATCAAACGAACGTATAATAATATTTGCTACTGACTACGGGCTCTCATTATTAGCTGAAGCTCAAACATGGTTTGTTGATGGGAACTTTTGACTTGCACCAAATTTTTTTACACAGTTATACGTATACGGGTACAAAAAGATTCAGTATTTATTACTGCTATTTATTGTATCTTAGAACGAAAAATGCAAATAACCTATGAACATACATTTCAAGTTATTATGGAAGAGTGTGAAAAGCGTAATTTATATCCTGATCAATTTAATTTTAATTTATTCGAATTAGCTGTTATAAATACAGCAAAGTTAATTTTTGAAAATCACATAAACATTCGAGAATGTTTTTACTACCTCTGTCAATCAACTTACAGAAAAGTTCAAGAACTTGGTTTGTCTAATAGATATCAAAAAGTTGAAGGTTTTCGAATGTTTTGTACAATGATCGAATAGCTTAACTTTTTTACCATTCAATAAAGTACAATAAGGTATGGTGTGTTTAAAACAAAACATTCCAAATGAAGCAGATGATCTATTAATTTATTTTAAGATTAATTATGTGAATGGCGTTTACAGGCGAATTAGGAATATGGCTAGAGTTAATGTTAATATGCGTATTCGAAAGCTACAACCTATGTTTCCACCTAATATTTGGAATTTTCATAATACAACCCTTCATGATAGCCACAGGACAAAAAATTCCACTGAAGGATGGAACAATCGCTTTGCAGCACATTTAGTCGATTAAAATCATCCTACAATATGGAAGTTAATTCGAAAAATTAAAAATTAAATATCTGCAGATCTAGCAAAGTTGGCTTTAAATAATGTAGGTGAGCCATTCAACAAAAGAAAAAACTAGGATTGACTTAAGCTACAGAAAGAAGATTGAAAGAACTATGTACAAGAATCCAAAATTATAAAATAAATATTGAAGACTTCCTAAAAGCGATTACTCATAATATCAGAAAGTACTGTAATGAATAGTTAATATTATAATCACATTACTTTTTAATTTCTATTTAATTAGGTTATATGTAATATAATCATATACATAAAATTATACTACCATCACATATATTATTTACATTTTAATTTATATACTATTATTATTATAAGCTTCGATATCGAGGCATACAATTTATATATATAGGGTACCTACCTATAAGACAATTTTTAACACAATATGCAATATTTATTTTATTTCTAATATAAAATTTGTAAAATAAATTATTTATATTTAGTCAAACCACAATATAATATTACTGGAGATTTTTTTCCAGGAATTTTTTTTCTAACTACTTAAGTTTCTATAATTTGTTCTTACCGCAATTTAAAAATATAGAAAATACAATAAAGAACAAATTATAAATATAATTATTCTGTAGTTAAAAATCAATACAAATTTAATTTAAGTATCTAAGATGTTATATTGTATTATTACTATATTTATTTTTATATGTTATGTTTTATCATCTTTTAAGACTTTAAAATCTAGTACAAGATAGTATTATATCATATTGTTTTACTGAAATTAAAAAAAAAAAGTTTAGCGGAAAGCCAAACATTTTTTTTTTGAGACTTAAATTTCGACGATATTGGATATTCACACGTAAAAGAAGGATTACTTCTTAAATGATATTTACAATTTTGTAGTAATCCATACAATAGTAACTGAAGAAACTTGAAACTTTTATCTGTTACTTTAATTATCATTTTCTACGCACAATAACATTTTTAAAATAGGTAATTACATTCATTTTAAGCTTTTTTTTAGGCATTTGGCATTTGGTATTTTTAATTTTTTTTTTTTATTAAGGTTGATAAAAATTCCTAAGTTTTGTCAAAAAGCTTAAAAATTTAAAGTAAGATTTCTTGTAATGGCATAGTTTAGTAATTAAAACATTTAATAATATAAAATAACAATTTTTTTGAAGTTAAAATTTTGACTAAAACATCAACATTTGTAGTTACAAATGTATAAAAAATTTTAAATTTTAATAGCTAAAGCTTAAAAATAAAATACAAGGTTATAGTATTTCATAAGTCGTTCTTACATCAACCTAAAAATCTAAAAATACAGATACATAATTTGTATTACAACTCTATATTATCTCACTTTTTTAACTATGTATGTACAATCGGTGAATTCGAAAATAATGAATCGCCTGTACTTGAAAAATATATAAAACAAGATGTTTGTATTTAATAATTAATTTAATACTTGACCAACTATTAAGTATTCATTTAAAGGACCATGCCACAAGCATAAAACACAATATTGAATATCAGTTCTGCGCTGAACACATATTATTTAGGTAGTATATTATTATGCAAGTTGTTCGTTTGCAAGACGTAGAAAACATTTAAGAGTGTCCTTTAAGTGTTTAAAAAATAATTACTACCATTCAGCTAATAATGTACAATAAAGCGCATTAATATTACTTACTTTTATAAATGTATAACAAAAATACTGTATATGATCTATTTATAATATCATAATATGTTTATGTGACTATGTTCATAGTTATATATTTGTATTATTCCTTATTTTTATAATGGGTATATCGGTACATTACATTTTATAGTTTTATACAGTGTGTAATCGTTTGCTGGAAACACTATAACTTTACAAATATTAAATATATTTGTATTCTGCTTGTTTTTGGTGCTTAATAAACTTTGTTATAACTTAATAAACTAATTAAACAATTTTTATGCCATTTCATTTCGCGTATGTGTATAACAACTTTTTTTTTTTTTTAAATGACAATCCCACCTTTTTTGGTTAACTATTTTTACTCTTATTTTTTTATGAATTTTAATGGTAAAACCAACTTCTTATGTTAAAAATTAGCTAAGTTATGGATATTTCAATGTTTGATATTTTTTTGACATTTTTGAATTATTCATCAATTGTATGCCTTAAATTTAGGGCATCTAAATTAGGGTATTTTTTTGCACCTCATAATATCTTCTAGTGATATTTTTAGTACCTAGTTTTAAGAGGGATCTTCTTCCCCTACAGAAATTAATTTTTTTAAGTTTGTGTCCTTGGGGGATTAAAAAAATTTTTTTTTTAATTTTAATTTTTATTAGTTCAAAATTACATTCATTTATCTTATAAATTGTTCAAACTGCTCTCCATTATAATTTAAACATGCTTTTGCCCTCTGTAGAAATTCTTTATTTGTTGCAAATGAAATTTACCCTTTAGTAAGTTGAATACACGCCACAATTACTTTTTTGTTTCAAATGAATGAAATTATTAGGTAGGTTCGCATAGACGACAGTTTTTACATATCCCCCACAAAAAATAATCTAATGGTGGAAGACCTGGAGATTGAGGTGGCCGTTTTGTTATACCATTAGTTTCTATCCAACGATTTTCAAAATTTTCATTTAAATAATTCTTCACGACAATTGCATTATGTACCGGGGTTTCATCTTGTTGCAAAATCAAATTGTTTTTTATTGCGAGAAGAATATTGTCTAGCATGATCGGTAGCTCGTTCATTAGAAATTCTAGATACCGTTTTCCATTTAGTGTACCGTCGTAGAAATAAGGTCCCAACAATCTACCTCCAATCAAACCACACCAAACATTTGTTCCCCAGACACATTGGTTTTTTATTTCAAAAACCCTATGGGGATTTTGAGTGCCCTGATAACGATTATTTTGTTTATTTATCATCCCGTTGTTGATGAATTTGGATTCATCTATCCATAATAAGCAATTTAAAATAATAGGATTGTCTTCTAATTAAGTTACCAACCAAGAAATAAACATAATCCTACGTTCAACGTCACCTTGGCATAAGTGTTGAACTAAATCAGGTCTGTATGGATGAAATTTATGATTTTTTTTTAATTTTATGAACGGCATTATGAAAAATACCTATTTCAAAGCCGACATGACGTGTACTAACTCTGGGATTTGCTCTTACGTATGCCAACACTTGAAGCTCAATATTTTTCCCTAATGCATTGACTTGTCTAGGTTGTTGATTGACAGTAACTCTTGTGTTAGAAAAAGAACCAGTATTTCTTAAATTCCTTTCTAACTTATTAAAATAACTATGTAACGGGTGTTGCCTATCTGAATTTAGAAAAACGAAAAAAATTATTTTATTATTTTGACCAACCTAACCAAAAGTCATAAAAAGTACTAATAATTAATAGATACATACTCAGGTAACGTTCAACATAAGCACGTGCAGCCTTACGTGAATTTTTTTCACATTCTCCCAATAAATAAAAAGCATATCAACCTTCTCTGGATTATTCATGTTTTGTTTAACTACAAGCTACCTCAATTATGAAGTAATTTAATGTAACTCAATTAAGTTACATTAAATTAATAAGTTTCGCTTAGTTAATTAATTGTTTAATAAACAAGCGTAAACTCATAAAATATGACTGTAAAGCAAATACGAAACAAGTAATTCCACTGGCCTATTTCGAATGAAAAAAGTCAATTGATTGTATCTAAATTACCCAATATTCAGATAGGAACAGTTGTGAAATGATGGAGAAAGTCCGTACCTATCATTTATTGATTATTTTAAAATATCCAATAATAGAAATAAAATTGACATGCTTGAAGATTATTTTCGAATCAAATAAACTTGTGAATAATTCGAAAATGTCAAAAAAATAATATCCGTAACTCAGCTAATTTTTAACATAAGAAGTTGGTTTTACCATTAAAATTCATAAACAAAAAATAAGAGTAAAAATAGTTAACAAAAAAAGGTGGGATTGTCATATAAAAAAAAAAGTTGTTATGCGCATGCGGGAAATGAAATGGCATAAAAATTGTTTAATTCATTTAATAAGTTATAACAAAGTTTATTAAGCACAAAAAACAAGCAGAATACAAATATATTTAATATTTGTAAAGTTATAGTGTTTCCAACAAATGATTACACACTCTATACATATTTAAATCTAATAATACAATAAAAAAACCATAATATATTGATAATTAAACATACCTAATAATATTATATGACGTATATTATTTTAAAACGTATACAAACAAGCAATAGAAAAAAACATATGTTTATAATTTATAACTGCATAAAACAACCGGTTAAATTCCGTAGTTTACTGCAGGCGAGTTCAAAAAACGTCAACACTAAATAGTTAATAATAACGGTATCTTCTTAGTCATACAAGTCTTAATTCTAGTTGCAACTAAAATGTGAACTGTGTGAATCATTTTTTGTTGGTTTTTTCCAACTCTAAAAAAAGCAGAAATTTTACCTTCTTGCCAACTAGATTAGATTTTTCATCAGAAACCACCCTCGTAGAAGGAGATTGAAGCAAATAGTATTATTCAAAACGGCGATTACTCACACACACACACACACATCATAGTCATACCAATACATTTTTCACTCCGCTCATAACCTAGAATATTATTTTAATACAGTCAAAATATTGTACCAGTATAATATATTTATAAAATAAAGTGGGTACTATTCATTGAAGTTAAATTAAATTAAAATAATATTAGTTAAATTACCTAATAATAATAGTTATTATTCAATATAATTGTATTAAATATTTAAGGAACTTAAATGTTTTGAAATTATACCAAAACCAAATATATAATATATATATATATATATCTAATAACAATATTGAACTTTTAACAGAGTAGAATGAGCAGAATATTGCAGATGTGCAGTAAATATTAACGAATAGTGAAGTATAGTGACGATGTATTTCTTTACCAACCAATCTTTTAAGTTATTACTTATTTAATATTTTATATCAGAAAACTATTATTATTGTATTAATAAGTAAAGCTAATCATCCGTGTTACACAATGATTAAACATAGGTAAACAATTTATCTTTAGATAAATTAGTTGTATAATAAACAGATGGAGCAAGGGATCATATACTATAAAAATATATGAACAAAATATAAAATTTAAAAGTTTAATTTGAAAACAAAAATAAGTTTTTATTTTTTTAATAATATTTTAACATATGTCATAAGTCACAGATTTAATTTTGAGAATATAATACAATTACCATGCACCTTTTGTAAAAATCAAAATAATTAACTACAACTATACGATCAATCCGAAATACATTACACAGATACTGAATTTTGTAGGTTTTACCTATGTTTGTACTATGTACTACCGTACCTATGTTACCATAACATATATTTATTTATACTTTACAGGCTTGCTCTCAAGGGTAACAACACACATGTAATTTACAGTACAGTTATTATAGATTCACGTTAAATTATGTAATTAATTAAGTAAAAATGGAGGTTTATCAAGTTAATTGTGATTATAGAATATTCTATAAGTATTATATAATTATAATATATATTATATCAATTATTATTTTCTGGTAAGTATATATTTTTATAAATATACATGTTTAATACCTATATTAATACTCTATCGTTTTATTCCAATATACATCAATATACACTAATTTCATATATCTACTTTTTTATTTTTGGTATTGCACTAAAAAACAAAAACTTTTTGTCAAAAAATTGACTTTGCGAAAAATTTCCGTTTTTTCTTTTATTTTTTAGTTGTTTTTTCCGACGCGTTTGAAAACTACTGGGAAATTTTTATTTTTTACCTAGAGTACTAACTAGATTCATATTCCTATCGGAAAAGATGCTGATGAAGAAAATCGAAGCACTTTTACTGCTCGTAAATGTGATGACAGACACTTAAATAAAAAAAAACACCATAGACCTTATATAAAGGTATAACTGAGGATAAGGTTTATGAAAAACACACATCATTGTAAAATCAATAGATTCATTGCTTCGCTCAGAATCTAAAATGTGTAAATAATAGATTTGGTTTTTATTATAAAGTATGTGAGATCTGTAAAGGTTGTACAGGTTGTGCATTTAATAATGGATAAGTCATATTATATATTCAAAGTCAATTGTTAGGATTACCTTATTTTCTTTATACTTTAATCGGTACATAGTTGGGTAATGTATATACAATTACACACAAATTAACAGGTATTTGGTAGAGATCAAACAAAGTGCCATACTCATATGTATGAGATAAATATTTAGCAAACAGCTTCAAAACTCAAAAATAATATTAAAAAAGGTCGGCAAGTGAATACCGCTCTGCTGTACAGTATGTATTGAATGGATCACTTTCATGGATGTGTTAAATTTGAATTCAATGATATAAATCATTGTATATAAAAAACAATTCTGACCGAAGAATTGTCAGCCTACATAATAAAGTGTATTCTATGATATCATTGCTATTCAAATAATTTATTTTACTATTAATAATACAGTAAGTTGAATTCATTTTGGTAGAAAATATTGCATTTAAAAATATCATTGAGTATATAAAAAATCATAATATACTTTAAAAATTTCAAGCACCCACAAAAAATATTTTTTAATTACATTGAAACAACTAACATTGTTATTCTTCATTTAAATATCTAATTTCGATGAGCAAATTTTAACTTAAAATGTCTATAAAAAATTGTTTTTTTAATATATTTTGTTGATTTTTTGGTTACACTATAAACTACTTATGAAAAACCTTGTTTTAAATTTTCAATCATTAGTTATAAAAACTGAACATTTTATAAATTTTTAACTACAATACAATTTGCAAATGTTCAATGATGAATTTCAGTCAAAATTTGAAGTATAAATGTTTATAAAAAAAATTGTGCCTATATATTCTTTTGTGTTAAAATAAAATACTGAATAATAATGATATGCAAACTTTTGTAGCTCAGTGCAGATAATTTAAACTTTAAAATGCATTTAGATTATTAGATATTAGTATATTTTACTATACAGCGGAGCGATTACCTACTTCACCACTACTTAGGTATAGGTAGTGTAGGTAGGTATATTATATTTTTTCATAAATTATAATTAGATATACAATAATAAATTAATAAATAAAACATTTTTGTATTTTGTTTTATATTAGTTTAAAATCCAAATAATATTTTTTCTTTGCTAAAAACATGATCATAATATATTACATTTTTGGTGCATTTTAATCTCAACCCAACTAAGAATCATTAAATTATTAATGTTTTTGATAGACCTATCAAAAATATCGTTCAAAATAAAAATAAGGGCAATATGTTGAATTCAAAAAAAAACTAAAATTTGAAAACAATCATAGATAAGATATTTGACTGGTGTGTTAACCCAATGCATCGAATTTATAGCTATATTGGATTCTTGTTGTATATAAATTATAATAGTTTAAATATTTATAAAATTATTTTGAGAAATAAATTTTATTTCTATTCATCCTGGCTTTTGAGTATGTTATCTATGATTAAAATGCCTTTAAATATGCTAATATAAAAATGAATACCTGTGTTGCTAGATTTACTACCTACTAAGCAACAAAAATATTTTACTGTACTACAATTGTGTCACTTAGTATGCTAGTTAAAATATCTAATGCATGTGATGTAATAGGTAGTTAATTTTAAACATTTTAAGTTACTTATGTTAAAATAATTTTAAAATGTATTAAATCCAAGTATATATTATATAAGTCTAATAATGTAATAAAGTATATTATAATAAAATATAAATAATATAAATATAAATGTAATTCAATCTAAATTAAAAAATTAAATAGACCAACTATTTTTTATGATCTTATAAAATTTAAATAAGACGATTATCTGATAAATAATATGGATTTATACATAATTAAAATAAGCATCCAATAGGTAGCCTTAGATGCTGTGGATAGCTTATAATAATAATAAAATAAAATATTAAGTAAATTTTACCTCAGGTTTTAATCGTCTATCTTCTTCAAATTCTGAACTATGGGAAGACGTGGCGGTTACATCAGATCCATGGTTCATATGAATATCATCATAAAAATGAAATGGCTGTAAATAAATAAGACATATGGTATATAATAAATCTAATGAGCTTTTTATTATAAATTCTGAGGAAGCTATGACAATTAATAATGTGTTGTTAGTTGTATTAACACAATTTGAAAATTTGTTTTGGGATAGGTAGTTAAAAAGCATATCATTTCATGCAACACTTCTATAGATTGTAATATGAACATTGATTATTCTTTAAGATTTAGGTTGTTCAAAGAAATATATAGTAATTGTTGAGTTGATTGGAAAAATAGCTAAATAAAATTTAAATCAAACATTATTAGAATCTAGAATTGTTACCAGACGCAATGATTAATCATAAATATATTAGCTCTTGTTTAAAACATAAAATAATATAAATATATATAGATGAACTATCTGTTGTTTAGAATTTGATTTTTATATTGTTTTAAATTTTTTTGTTAATTTTATCTACTACTATTATTGTTATTTGTTTATTTATTTATTGATAATAATAATTAACGGATAGTGCTCTTTGAATACAATAGATAATACATTTGAATTCTGAGTAAAGAGTAGGAAATATACATTAATATGAATAATAATAACAATAATAATGCTTAGAAATAGAACACAAAAAAAAGAAAAGATTTTAAGGTAGTAACAAAAAGGGTAGTTATATTAAAAAGGAGGAATCATCATTAACAATGGACATTATGCGTCTAAATGGTTCATTTTACATATAATTACTTTTGTAATGAGGAATATAGAACACAGGTGCTTGGATTGGAAATTGAGTAACTTTAAAGGGAATAAGGGATAAAAGAACAGAAGAGTCAACAACATTAGATAACAGACCTCTTAGTTAAGTCTTAGTTAACATCTGCCTACGGTCAAATAGGGATTGAAGATCAAAAGTCTTAGAGACTGGAGAGTAGTTGTATAAGAGACATTGAATGTCTAAAATGAAACTTGCATACTTTAAAAATTTGCATTGGACTCGTTCATTCAACTTTCAAAAATTCATTTGTAGTATACGGGTCCCAAATTAATGAACCATACTCCAAAATAGGTCTCACTAAGATACAGTATAAAGTTTTTACAGTGTTAATTTGGGAAAACTCTTTGGTTAGTCTCATTACAAATCCAAGAGTTTTTAACACCTTGCAACATATCATATCAATATAAAAACTAGAGTCAAGAGAACTGCTAAATTTAAATCCAAGATCAATGACATAATTATCTTCACATGGTAATATGCAATCCATCAGATTATAGGAGTGAACAATTGGACATCGTTTTCTGCAGAAAGTCATAACTTTACATTTGAAAATGAGATAGTCTTAATAAGTTGCAGTATTCAACAAAAAGGCCCTAATAACTACTCTGCAGTTTGCCACAGTCATCATGATTGTTTATGCGCTTATAGATTTTTATATCATCAGCAAAACTCAAGAAGTGATTATGGGGAAGAATATGATGTTATTGTACCTATTATTATTATTATTAATGTTTTTGGAAACCTAATCTATATAATATCTTTTTATGTAATTATTCTATAGTCTGTTATACATTCTTTTTTGTTAAATGACATTTTATTTGTTGAATTTATAATAAATAAATAAATAAATCATTTAAAAAATGTGGTTATTTAATTTAAATTGTATTCAGCTTTAACAAACAATATTCTAATCAGAATAAGAGCGGTACAGAGCAGTTAACTTGTGTATATGGGTGTGACTTTGTTTTAAAGCTTTGCCTTATGCGCCAGTGTTTGTAGGAAAAACATCTGACCGCTGCCAATGAAAACCAGTACTGCTCTTATTCTGAATAGAGTACATACACATGATAAGTCATTATTATCAAAATGTCATGTAAATTTGAACATTAAACCAATATCCATTTGTATGATTGTACACACATACCATACACCAATAAATCTATATATAATATTTAGTATCGTTAACTTAGAGCAAAAACTCATTAACAGCAAAATTTTGTTTTTTTTTTTTATTATGCCACTTGTTTATAAGCTTGAAGTCTATAATTTATACAGGGACACTTAACATCAAATTATTAGTAAAACCTGTTTTTTTTTTTGTTTTTTAAAAATTTACTAACAAAATTAAATACAATTTTTAAAAGTAAAAATGCAATTACTAAATATGCTGTTTTGCGTTATTAAGTTCTTGTTGTAAGCCGATGATATTATTTATATACATAAAAATGTCTATCTGTCTGTCCTTTATGCATTCCCAAACCGTTCAACCGATTGCAATTAAATTTGGGATAGAGATAAATTATACCTTTGGGAAGATGATAGGCTAATTTAAAAAAAGAGAGGTTCAACCCCTGGAGCTAATCAAACAAGGATTTTGAGATTTACGATGGAAATATTTGTTTATAAATGGTTGCTATTTGTTTATAACCTACATAATAAAAAGTGGGTATCTTAGCATCATCTTTCCCTTCCCTGTATACACCACGTAAATCAATACATAACATACATAAACAATAAAACTGTCATAATACTGATTCAATAGTAATTAAAAAGTTAGATAAATGAACTATGATAAAGTTTATATAGTTTCAAAAATATAACTTTTGTTGTTGATTTTTTGTTGTAATTAAAAAAGGGAATAACTGTAGATACTTAAAAATTTCAGTCAAAATGCTTGAGAATTGAATATAAGGTTCCTCGTAAGTTTTTCTTAAATCGATTAAAAAATATCAAAAATAAAGTCATAATTTGTATTTTTTTTTTTTAAGTGTAATGTAGGTAATGCCACATTAATTTTATATGATCGTTTAAGTTCAAATCTTAACAAAATGATGTATTCAAATGTAAAATTAAAATTTTTCCTCAAATGAATTTTGTTATTTTGTTGTTATTCAAAAAATATTAATTATAAATAGGAGCTTACTTTTTACCAAATTATTATTTTTTATAATGAAATTTTTAAAATAATATAATAACCACATTTAATGTTTTTAGAAAAAATTAGTTCAACTTTTTATATTATTAATATAGATGCAAAGCACCCAAAAATATCATTTGGAGCTTAAGCACCAAACAAATTTTTTAAGTGACAACAAAGCACTGAGGGGCTTGCCCTTCATACTTCTCATTTGCTGGTATTCCTTAAATATTGCGTTTGATATCTATATTGATAAGATAATATAAATTATAGATTTAAATCAATATTATACAAAGCTGTGAATTTATAGGAAAATGCATTCTTTTTAATTTATTGTAAAACAAACAGCTTTCTTAAAACAAAGTTTGAATTAAGTACAAAAAGAAATTCAATTTAAAATCTCTTTAGTCTTTATAGATCAATTTTTCATTTTCGTATTAATTTTTTTGATATTTAAACAATTTTATTTAACAATTCTCGTTAATTAAAACTTTTTTCACATTTTATGAATAATTTTTTTCTTAAAACAACTAGACAGATTTAAATTTTTATATTTTGATTTTTTTAATAAAATTGTTGAGGTTTATAGTGCATTTTTTAAAATTTTAATTCATTTTTGAAGGTTTTTTATTGCATTAAATTCATAGCCCTAATTATAACATTTTATAAAAAACAAATTATTTTTTTTACTTATAAATAAATAATTTAATTATACTAGAAATGTAGTTACAATGAACATTTATTTTTCAACATATATTGTTAAAAGTTTCATTATTAGTATATAAGTACTCATATCTCTTTTGATATGGATAATTGTTAAGTCAGATAGTTTATTTTGACTCATAATAAAAGTATGTATCTATGATTTTTAATTATTATTTAAGATAATCACAAGATTTGGGGTACTAGCACTAAAATTCAAGATGCTAAGCACTCTTAGCACCCTTGTGAGTTACACCAATGCTAATAAGAAAATATATATATAAATACATTTTAAAATGTCCCAAGAAATAGAAACTGATACACCGTGTCCACTCAGAATTATTTTTTGTTATCAATGATTCATCACTATTTAAACATATTTGATAGAATAGATAAATATTAGAAAATTACTCCATGAGAGTAATTAATAATAAAATAAGTTGTTTTAATAATGAAATAAAAAAAATAATACTGAATGCATGGTACTTACATCTGGTCGGAATTGAGTTCCATAAACATGTGCACTACATACAGGTTTTGTAAGTAGCGATATAGGATCAAATCCAAGCTGTAAAAGGGTCTGTCGATTTTCTACTTTTAACTGACGAATATCCAACATTAATCTTTTTATATCACCTAAGACCTAAATGTTGAATGAAAAATCAATCTTTAAGTAGGTATTATGTAATTTTAAATAATGAAATGTGAAACAAAGAAATCATACATTAATATTTATAGGTGAACTTTTTAAATCAGCTTCATTAATAAGTAAAAGAGCACGGCCATCAATGCAATGATCTTCAGTAAGTATTCGAGAATATTTACTATGACCCTTTTTCTCCAACCAAATGCACACTTCTTGCGGGTTCCAATTAACTACTGGTTCCATTTTTATAGTATGTTTTTAAAAAACAGTTACGACAAATAAACTATGTGAATATTTAATAAAAAAAAATAATTTTAAACTCATGGCGCGAAATAAAGTTAATTAATTTTTCTGTTTAATGCACTTTGAAAGCTATAGAAATATAAGTATAAATTATTGAGGCCGATGAAGTCTTACAGTACATCTAATCTATTACGGAGAACATCGACTACGTCAATACGTAGTACAGACTACTGACTAGTAACTAGTAAGTAGTAATGTAGTAAACTATATAGTAACTGAGTAATACTAATACTCCTTCCAACTGTTCCAAGCGACTAGAAAGTATGCACTGTGCAACAATGCAATACTTGGGTATAGACAGTGCGTGAATTAGCCAAATTGGATGCTTATGGCCTTGAAACAATCTCCAGGGGGTGTGGCTTATGTTATCAACCAAATATGTCATAACAATATTATAAAAATTCTTATTATACAAATAGCAAATAAGTAAAAATAGTAATAACGATAGTTAATACGAGTTAAACACACAGTAGAGTCAAGAATACAGAAGTCTGAAAATTTGAAAATATGACAACAGCCGTTACCCGTTGTCGCTGTATTGTTTCCGTTTTTACAATTTCGTATAACAGAGCGGGATACAAGTTGCCAACATTTATCAGATTACGGTTTTAACTTTTCGAATCCAATATTTCATACTTTAGGGATAAAGTGGGGCTTGATCAGCTGATCGAATGTATATTCTATAGTCTATGGTAGTACAAAAATAATTTTTAAGGAATTAGATAATTATTATTTAAATTAAAATCTTTTTAACAACCATAGAGACCAATTAATAGCACTTATTATTTATATAATTTGGATGTTAGATTACACCATGCATCTAAAGAATCTAACCACAAAAAAATTTAATTGAGATAAAAATTAACAAAAATTAATTCTTTTTCGCAACAAATAAGCCATCAACTATTTATTTATTTATTTATTTATTTATTTATTTATTTGTAATACTTGCTAATACTAGCTAATGAACACACCAATACTTTTATTTATTTATTTTTATTGATTTATTTAAAATTATTATTATTATTATTAATTTACTGATTTACCTATTGACAAACATTTCTAATGAAAAATATATTATGTAATATTATTTTATTAACTTTTTATTGTACAAACTTAATATATTCTAGGCCCATATTGATATTTATTTACCTGATTGTGTTTAAGACTTAACTACTAGAATAAATTCTTAAATATTTTGTAACACATTTTGTTTCATCGTTTCTATACTTTTCAGCATTATGAATGGATCTTTCGCAGGAAAAATTTCAAATTATTCCAATATAGCGGTACTATACTATTATCACAAAATATAATTCTTATCACAAAATAATTTTGAATTTACCGCCTTTCAAAATACAATAATATGAACAAACTTTTAAAAGCAATAACAATATTGTTACGATGTAATGTAATGCGCACAAGGTATATTAATAAACTTGATATATTTGCGAATTCGCAAAGTAAGAAAGCGACTGACATACAGCGGTTTGGCGATACGTACAAGGTTGTATATCGTACCAGTATCGTTTAACATTTTGAATCTCTACGAAAAGTTATTAATCAGGACTTAACAAAATAATTCAAAACCAATTATGAAACGTCAAAATGTATTAGGAAAATTTAATAACTACACTTTTTTATTAACCTAATTTTTTAACATTTTTTTTAATTCAAGAGCAGACATAACATTATTGTAACTCATGGTAACTACAGTTTAATATTTTTTTTATAGAATGGATACTTTACTTTCTATTTTTGTATATATATATGGTTAATTTTAAATTGTGTGCACAATAAGAAATCCTAATCATAACAAGATAAAAGATATCTACAATAAAGTACAATAAAGCTTATTATGAGTGACTTTATCAAAACTATAAATTAAGAAACATTGATACACACAATTATTACGAGATAAGAGAGAACTATAATTATATATGTCAGTTTTACAGCAGCAGTATGTTGCACATAATATCAATACCAACCAATAGTTTATTTTTTTTTTATCATTTATTATTATTTACACGAGTTCTAGTAATGTATGTTTTTACTGTAATTCAGAGTATTCAAAAGTTTATAATTTGAATAAGCATATGCGAAAAAACGTGTCAATATTGTATTAAAATATTGTATTCGATACTATAATAGCACTTCATAGACAATAACCACCACTAGGCAATCCGCAGTAGCTGAGTTTCGCGCCCCAATATTAACACAGTTGTTATTGTGTGGAAATTTAAAACAATAATTTTATTCTGACGAATGGGCTTCACTGTACCTCCTCTACTTCTCTTAACTGCATCAATAGAGTAATTACTCTTTTCTCAGCGGATTGTGCGATATTTGGCGCGCTGCATGAAAACACCTAATAGCGCATTCTTTCGGTCGTTTTTACATTTCATTTTTGGTGTGGTGTCTTCTTAATAATAAATATTAATAATCACGAACATAGTAATATAATAAACCATAACCACAATAAAAAAAAGTGGTTAGTAAAATTTTTCTTTAAATTTCATTAAACCATAATTTAGAAAAAATTACCCTAAATTATAAATTGTTAAAAAAAGCTCACATTTTAAAAATTTATAAATTCTTAAGTACGAATGTTGGTCACATTGCCAAGTGCCGCCATTTTCCCGCGTTTATTAGCACTATCTTTTGTGAATCTGAAATTCCGGATTCGTCGAGTATTGAGAAGATTACTCATTTTGCTGTTTCGTCATTGTTGATTTTGAGTATTAAACTTTATGATTTTTTCTCACTGAAACCCGCATTGTCACGTGGTGTTTTTAATTAATTCTAAAATATTATTTATTTTTTCCCGAACCTAATTACCCATACTCATACACGATGTTTGAAGCAAGACTTTTGAAGAGTGGCCAGCTCAAAAAGATTTTGGAAGCCATTAAGGAACTATTAAAAGAAGCGACATTCGATTGTTCCGATTCTGGGATTCAACTTCAGGCCATGGACGACGCCCATGTCAGCTTAGTGTCCATGTGTTTGAAAAATACTGGTTTTGATAAGTTTCGTTGCGACCGGAATTTGTCAATGGGCATTAATCTTGAAAGGTATAAATAAGCACATTTTTATTTGCAGTATGTAGTCAAATTCTTAATAAAAATTATATTAATTTATTTATTATGCTCGTTTTTAAATTTAGCATGGTAAAAATCATGAAATGTTGTTCTAATGATGACATTATGACGATCAAAGCACAAGATAATGCGGATACTCTTACTATTATGTTTGAGACAGCGAACCAGGAGAAAATGTCAGACTATGAGATGAAACTCATGAACTTGGATCAAGAACATCTTGGTATACCTGTACGTTGAAAGTTAAAACATTTATATTTTTACATTTGGTATATTATATTTATATAGGTATTTTCAATTCAAATCTTGCATAGAAAAAACCCCAAATCTAAATTATATTTATATTATACTATTAAAACATATTTAATTTATATGTATATTTTAAACATCATTTACCTCGTTTATTATTTTCATATGTTGTATACCTATTTTTTGATAGTACACTTCTACCTAATTTTGAAAACTCAAACGACCATGAATCAACGAGTTATAGAATTGTTTTCAAAATATCGGTATGACCACTTCACCTTTTAGACCTCGTTTTCAAAGACTATAAATCAACAGGTTATAGATCAGACTCAGAATAAAGCTAATGTGTCATGGCTACTAAGAAATAACATAATAATTTGCACTGGATATCAATATTACTATATTAAACAAAACAAACATAAAATACGGTTCCCTATGAAACGCTACACACATCATTGTCTTGATAGAAAATCCGTATTGCCTTTTTACCGCAGTGCTCACATTCCTAAGTATTATTTATAATGTGCTGTCTCAGCTCATTTGCTTCATTAACTTATATTATGAATATGATACTGTCTATTTAACAGTATTATTATTATTATTATTATATTTTATTTTAATCGTGAATTTCACCAAAACACGTTGGCGCATACAACACATTTCAATTTAATAGTTATCAAGATTAATTTGAAGTATTGACCTAGAACAACTAATACTCACTTACCTCACTAATCCATTATCAAGCTTTCAAAATTAAATATATTTTATTACATATTTAATGGGACAGAGATAACAATTGTATATTATGATGAGTTACTATCTACCCTGTTGTTAAAGTACAAGCAAGTTATATGCCGCTTTAGGGCGGCATACAATTTTAAAGTAATTGAAGTAGCAAAATTAAATAAATATTGGCAACAGATGATTAATTATTTTTGCTTTAGGATGGAAAATATCTAACAGGTGGTCCATGTGTTTGGAAAGTTCACTTAAAAACAACTTATTCATGTTTAATGAATAAAGATGAACTCGTTCATAGTAACAATCATCATTTATAAAGAAACACATTCACTCAAAAATGAATGCTTTAATTTAATTATTTATTTAAAAATGAATTACTATCTATATAAATGAGATTAATAATAACTAATTTCTATTTTTAATACTTTGGAAATAGAAATCTAACACTTAAAAACATCTCCCAAGTAAATGTTCTAAACAATTCAAACTTTACTTAAAACAAATAAGTTTAACATTTAAAAATCAAACATGGCCCTTTTCTAAAGTTTGGTTTACAAGGGATCTTCAATCTTTTGAGGCGGTATGTTCGATGATGAAGTTCCTTTCATCTAATTAGACATTGTGTCATTCCATGTCCAATCTCTGTCAATCTAATAATATTGTGCCAATGGTCTTAAGTTAACATATTTTTTTATATAAATAGGCCTGCTATTTGTTATTGATCGAATATTAAAATAATAATTTAATTATCGGTGTCAAGTATATATATAGGTATCCGCTGGCCTTACTTTTAGACTAGTTCCTTTCATTATTTTATTTTATTATATTATATTAGCTTCCTCTATTTATTATAAGCTTACGTCTTTTATATTACATTATAAAATATAGATACATTTTTATTTCAAAGTTATAGAATATATGATATCAACTTTTATTTTATTAATTTTATTGTTATATGTTCTTAATTTCAAGAGTGGAAACAAATATCAATTTCAAATCGTTCACAAATAAATAATTATTACCTTAAGTGACAAAAAAATTTAAATTTCTTAATTATTACAAATCACAATAAAACTTTAGACTTATTAATCATCGAAAATGAATAAAGTTTTATTATTATGAATCCTTTAGTACCCTGTACAACAAACTTACTAATTGAAAATTATAAAATAAATTTTTTCATACTCGGTTTGATGATCCATGTTGAATTTCTTAAAAGCTGAATTACTATGTACGATAAAAAACCATAATTATCTAATATATTAGTACAAATTAATTTGATGCATTAAGCTTTGTAATTGATATTTTTTTTTTTTTTATTCACTGTATTTTTAAAATATAAAGCTATATTTACTATTGTTTAATGCATTAATGCACAATGGGTTTTATCTTGTTATGACAATAAGAGTTGAATTATTTAAATGATGAATGTTTATATTTTTAGGAAACAAATTATTCTTGTATAATTAAGATGCCTTCAACTGAGTTTGCAAGAATTTGCAGAGATTTAAGTCAGTTTGGAGAATCTGTTATTATTGCTTGTACTAAAGATGGTGTAAAATTCTCTACATCAGGTGACATTGGATCAGGTAAGCTAACAATATTTTATCAACTGTACAAAATAGTTATTAATTGTTTTTATTTAAATACAAATAGCTAATGTTAAACTTTCCCAAAACTCATCGGTCGATAAAGAAGAAGAAGGAGTTACTATTGAAATGCAACAAGCTGTATGTTTGACTTTTGCTTGTCGTTACCTGAATTTGTTTTGCAAAGCAGCTCCTTTATCTCCACAAGTATTATATTATTATAGTTTCCTGAAAAGTTATTTTAGTATTTAACTAATATTTATTTTCATTTTTAGGTTATTTTATCCATGTCTGGAGATGTCCCACTAGTTGTAGAATACCAAATTGAAGAATTGGGTTATATTCGGTATTATTTAGCGCCTAAAATTGAAGAAGATGATTAATTTTAATTGTATTATTTATCTAAAATAGATCTTAAGGACAAACTTATTACTTAAGCATTTTAACAGAATAATTCTTTTTTATATACATGAAAATAGTCAGTTTTATAATTTTTATTTCCATTTATTTCTATTAAATATTTACAACATTATAAGATCGTAAAAAATAAAGTACTGAAAGAAATGTAATGTATAGTAATTAACAATAATTATTGAATTACTGAGCATATAATAAAAGTACATTTTCAATATTACAATTTCACATTATTATCAGCATTTGGGATAAATATAATAAATATTTACTATAAGTAGAAAATCTTTCAAAAATAATGTAAAATGGAATGAGATCCTAATTATTTTTACATCACTATATACATTTTATTAGGATTTTACACAATATTATAATATAATTCAATATATGCAGGAAGACAATGATCTTTTTATCATTGTTGAAAAATAAATTTTAACTCTTAACATCTGTTTATTTTGTACTAATATCAAAACTATGATATACTTAGTAAAAGTTAAATAAAAAAAAAAAAATGCTGGAAAGATAAAAAGCGTTGCACTAAAATAAAAGTAACATTATTTCATACTAAACAGTATGAATTTGGTAAACTTTTTTACAACACTTGGGTATTGTAAATTATCTTATAATAAGTTAATTGGAAGTAAAATTTTAATGGAGCTCATCGATATTCATGACGTATAAGCTGTCAATAAAAATTGAAAGAATTAAAGGAAAGTAAATTAAGTTGAAAGTTTCCATGTAAATACATTTTTTGGGTATATTCATGATCTCTCTAAAAATATGTTAGACCAAAAAAGTAAAATGTAATCTAAATTTATAAACAATTATGTTAAATTTAATATTTTTATGTCGTAGGGTGTACTTCATCTTGGGCATTACAGTATTCGACCATGGCATTAGGACTTATAACTGTATCGTGCAATGTTCTCATATGTCTCAGTAAATTGCTTTTTACATTAAAACCTTTATTGCAGACACCACATTGGTATGGCCGTTCACCTGTGTGCGTCCGGCTATGTATCAACATGCTCGCATGTGACGGAAATGTCTTTGTACAAGTTGGACACACTTTACGGCCATTCATTATTCTTGGTCGTGGTCGTTTAGCTGATGGTAATATACCTGATCCACCACTCGCTAGACTATTTGTAATGGCCAACTGTTCTTCTGTATGTGCACTTTGAATATGTCGTACCCAATCTCCGGGTGTCTGGTACTCTTGTTGGCATAGTTCACAACGTAAGGGGGGTAATTCGCCTCCGTCATCTTCATCCTGTTTTGTAATTATAAAAAAAAGTAGGATGCCGTTAAAATGTTTATAAAACTGTTTGATAACAATATAGGTGCACAAAATTAATTTAATACACATACTGTGGTTTTTCTCCGTTTTCTTTTTGGTAAATCGGTTATTGAGCCTAATTCATGAGTTTGTATGTGTCTAACCCAAAGGGCTGGCGTTCGAAATGTTTCTTGACACATATCACATGTCAATGGAGCGTAATAATCAGAATCAGCTTCCTCGTCATCATCGTCGTAATTGGAATATAGTTCCTGAAAATGTACATGTAAGAAAAATTTTATTTTACAAATACATAGTAGATATGTGCTTAAGAATTAATAGGATGTCAGTGCACTACCAATTTGTTTTCTTTCCAAACCACATTCAAGTTGGCAAATTAATGTTCAGTATAACGAATCTTATGTTGTTAGCTTTGATATTGGAGTAAATTTATTGAAAGTTAGAACATTATCTGTGTTTGTGCAGTTCACTTTTTTACGATATTTCAACTTTTCTTCGGTATAATATGAACATTTTTAGGTTGGAATATTGTAAATGTTCTTTAAAACTTTCATAAAAATTGAAACATCGTAAAATAACCATTGTAAAAATATCGATAATGTTCTGAACTTTAATTTTGACTATAGGTCAATTCAGTTTTCACGCAAATTTCTGTGAGTTGTGAGGTAGGTAGCTAATGATAGTACTAACTTAAATAAGTACCTACTTAAATTGGTATTTTTTAAAAACCCTTACCGGTTGAATGGTCATTTCAGTTCGATCACTATCGTTCCATTCCAACGGTTCTTCCTTGACAGTGATCTCCAGCTGCAGTGCGTTGTGCATGGGGTCTTCGTTTTCCGAATTTTCTTTCTTTACCTCGCCGTCGTCGTTGTCCTTGTCCTTTTCGTTTTCTTTGTTCTCGTTGCCGTCGGACAACACCGATAGCGGCATGTCGCCTTTGAACTTCTGTTTTGACTTGTCGTCCTTGTTGTCGGGTGTCTGCTGTCTAGGCACCACGCCAACTGTATTCTCGTTGCTTCGACATAACCCTCTCACCCTCAACACTTCACCAGCTTTCAGCACCCGGTCCAGCTGGCTGTTGGTGACCGTCGCCTCTCCACTGTACATGTACTGGAGCAGGATGCAAAGCGTACGATAACTGATGTCAGCCGGCAGTACTATGACCAGGTTGTTGGACAAGCAGCTCTGGAACACCTGGTTCAGATACGCGCTACAGGCCGACAACACGAAACGATGTGCCGACACATTACGGCCGTCGGTTGTACTCAGTGTCACGTCGGTGAACGCCGTTGTGCCGTGTAACGTTGCAATAGTCGAATGTAAATGAGCACCGTGACTATGCCATTTTAATTGGTAGTTTTCAGCATTTGCCATATTGGACATAATGCCAGTGGTAACTGAAACGAAAAAGCGTTCTCAATTTATTTATTGCCTTCTTAGGTAAGTAGGTAGGTAGTTTTTTATTAATATTAATTTAATAGGTACGGTACGCTATAACGTCTAATAACTGAATGTTTTCAGTCGCAAATCCGGGGTGGGCTAAGGGATTTTAGCCCCCCAACCTTCGACATTGTTTGTTTTATGTATTTATTTTTTTTAATAATTAATTCTTATACATCTTAAAATCCATACATTTTAAATATAAACAAAATTGTAAATATCTATTTACATCAGTACCTAGATTTTCTGAAAGAAATTTAGCATCCCCCCTCCCATTTCAGATTTCTGGATCCGCATCCGAGTGTCTCTATATTATAGTATAAACGTAGTATAAATTATGTTATAAATTATAATCAATATCATATACCAGGAGTGGAAAATTTAACTGACACTACGTGCCAAAATTTAACCTTTTTTTTTTGAGCGCACCATTAAATTATGAAAAATATTACGCGTACCATGGATTTACCATATCTCCATGTCATTTACAATAGTATAAAACCATTATCAAAGGTAACAATAGCTACTCGGCAGACATTTTAGTGTAATTAACCATAGTTTACATTTTACATTTTCATGATAAAATATTTTATTTTATTTATTTAATAAATTAACGTTAGTCCGGAAATTACTTAAAAGTTTGGTAAAGTTGACAAGTTACATAATTATAATTAAGTGGATGTACAGTGTATATAAACAACAATATAATAAGACAAACAAGTAATAATAACAATAAAATGAGAACAAAAGGAAATACATTTAAAAAAAAAAATTTTACATAAAAATTACAAGTTGTAGTGCGAATGGGGTGAATAAAACTGAAGTAGAGGATAAGTGTTTATTGTATACTGTATGTTATATTTTTAATTTTATCTTAGATACAATAGTTTATTTTATGTATTTATGTAGCTATATATGTTTAACTTATTGAAGTTTTTAAAACTATAATCTGACAGATTTCAATCTATACTTATATATACTCGGGACACAGGACAATAAGACGATTGCTCACATTTTTTTCAATTTAATAGTATTAATTGGTATTAATGAATATTTTAGGTAATTAAAATAATAGTTTTAAACAAATACAAATAATGTATTTAATTTCAGTTTATACTTTATTCATCAAAAGTTTCATTTGCAACTTTGGTAATACCTTTAGGTAGATAGTAGGTACTGTATTTTTACTTATATTGGTGTATTATAACCCAGGGGTGGCAACAGGTTGACCGCGACATAAATTCAAGTCGTTTGCGATTCCTTTTCGCACAAACAAAATTGAATAATTACATAATCATATCTTATCACACAATAATATTCTGGATAAAAAAAATAATGTGCATGTATATAAATTATATGTCTGTTAATTTATTTATTGACAACCTTTTTTTTCTTTTTTGGTCGATTATGACAGCCTAAAAAAACTCAAATGTCGATCATATGTAAGTCTATTAAAGTTGGCCACCCCTGCAGTATAGCCTATAGCAGCCTATACTTATACTCGACGGTCGACTTAACATAAAGATATTAAACTTTTAAAAATAATAATATCCTATTATCTTATTAATTGTATAGGTGCACCTACAAATTACCATGTGTCCATGGACGCCGGCTATTAAGATACTGCGGCGCTCAAACATCCCATGACCCATTCCATGGTGGTGTGGAAATGAATGAAACAATACGTACCTAATATTATATGTAAGTGGTCCATGCAATTTGGAAAACCCGGTGCCCACACACGTGTCTATATATAATATAATAATTATAAATTATTACTGATTCATAATCAGCGTAGTGTCGAACCTATTAGAGCTATTAATTTTAAATTTTGATGATAGATTAATATCATAATTTCCCGGTGCACTAAGAAAAGATTTTCCAAAATTTGCATTTTAAAAAGGTGCTCACACAAGAATCTCGAGATTCG
Source organism: Pentalonia nigronervosa (assembly GCA_014851325.1). NCBI lineage: Eukaryota > Metazoa > Arthropoda > Insecta > Hemiptera > Aphididae > Pentalonia > Pentalonia nigronervosa. Next base: position 20,485 of record JACXSJ010000148.1, on the reverse strand, counting down.
CGATGAAAATCGAAAATTATTTTTGTTTATTAATGGTTAGCGGTTGCCATTGGTTATAACTTACAAATTATAACAGTAATAGAAATAAATGATAGAAATTAGTATTTTATCTATATATATATAAAGGTCGGCCAGTGGGTACCACTCTGCTGCACAATAGATATCGATTGGGTCACTTTCATGGATGTGTTAAATTTGTATTCAATGATATATTATATCGTTATGTACAAAAAACAATTTTGAGCGAAAACGGCCTATCAGCCTACATAACCAAGTGTACCTATTTTGAGATATTATTGCTATTAAAATAATTAATATTATTACTATTTATAATACAGTAAGTTGAATTCATTTTTGCAGAAAACATTGAATTTGAAAAATTAATTAAGTGTATAAAATATAATAATTCCAGTATACTTTAAAAGTTTCAAGAATCCTCAAAAAATATTTTTAAATTGCAACAAAATAAAAAACATCGTTTTTCTTCATTTCAATATATCTAATTTCGTTAAAATTTGAACTTTAAATGTCTAAAAAATTGTTTATTTAATACATTGTTTTCATTTTTTTTGGTTACACTATAAATAATTACGAAAAACCTTGTTTTAAATTTTTAATTCTAGGCTATAAAAACTGAGCATTTTATAATTTTTTTACTTCGAAACAATTTGCAAATGTTCGATGATGAATTTTGTCAAAGTTTGAGGTTTAAATGCTTATAAAAAAAAAATTTTACTGATATATTTTTAATATTTTTAATCTACTAATTTAACAACTTATGTGGAATCTTGTATTAAATTTTCAAACAATTTGACTCAACAAACATTTTTTTATTAACATTTATAGAAAAAAAAATTTAAAAAAAACCAAAATTTTCATGGGTCTACAATTAGTTTAAAAATTGTCAATATATTTTTAAATTTTTTCGGTGTATAGAAAATGAAAATCTAAACATTTGATAAAAAATATTCAAATATCTACGGTTATTCTTTTTTGAATTACGTCAAAATAAGAAAATCGTTCCCGAAAAAAACAAGTGAATATCCAATGTCTAATTTAAAACGCTTATAAAAAATTACTTTGACTTTTTAGTAATTTTTTTTTTAGAAAGGTAGAAAAACTTATAGAGATCCTTGTGTTGAATTTTCAATTATTAGATTTGAATAGAAACATTTTTATGAATTTTCTAATAAAAAAAAACTGCACATTTTTGTGATTTTTACATATTTTGTCGAAATTTTAACTTTAGACGCTTATGAAAACTATAAAAGACTTGCACTCAACTTTTTTTTTAATTTTCACTTACAACAAGTTAAGAACCTTGTATTAAATTTTCAATTTATTTGACAGACTGAAAAAATTTTTATCAACAATAATAAAAAAAAATTAAAAAAAAACCCGAATATTTATTATGAATAGCACTAAAAAAGTCAAAATATTTTGAACATTTTATCACGTATAGAAAATGCTTATATAAACATTCGGTAAAAATTCATATATTTACTGTGATTACTTTTTGTGTTAACAAAAAACAAAATTGATTTTGTCAAAAATTGGCTTCGCGAAAAAATTCCCGTTTTTCTCTTTTCAAACGTGTTTGAAAACTATAGGGAATTTTTTACTTTTGAACTTTTGACCCCCAAAGTACTAACTAGATTCACTTTCTTACCGGAAAAGATGCTGATGAAAAAAATCGGAGCACTTTTACTGTCCTTAAACATGGCGATAGACACAAGAAAAGAAAAAATCACACATCATTGTAAAATCAATACATTTTTCGCTCCGCTCAGAATCTAAGATAAATGTCTGTGTGTTCTTTACGTATTCTCAAACCGTTCAACCGATTGCGATTAAATTTGGGACAGGGATAGATTAGACCTTTAGGAAGAAGATAGGCTAATTTAAAAAAGGTAGAGGTCCAACCCCAAGAAATTCTCACACAAGGATTTTGAGATTTACGATGGAAATATTTGTTTATATTGGTAACTATGGTCGTTATTGGTTTGTATAATCTTTGTTTATTTATAAGGTTGTCATTGGTTACATATTTTATAAATATTATAATTAGGAAGAATATATCATATACATATTTTTGCAAATAAATTTTTGGCACGGACAACCGTCGCAATGTTTTTCATGTACCGACTTAATTCTGATTTCACTCACGTACTTCATTGGGTCCGTAATCCACTGCAGGTGAATTGCCTACCTGATAATTTATTGCTCGCTTATTGTCCGTGATCTAATGCAGCAAGTTGCCTACCTACGTGGTTTATTTAGTTATATGTAAATCACTCCAGGTTAATCTTAACTTAATATTTGACTCAGATAACGCTGGGCAGGACAGCTAGTTTTGTATATAAAATAAAATTGCTATTGGTTAATCGGGCAGATGTGATAAACGCATGCATCAAATCGTCGCGTTTACGGACTCAAAATATTAAATTATATGAGAGTTGAATATAAATTGTCATTTTTTTTTCGGACAAAGTAAGATTGCTATTGATTAAAATTAAGACATATATATATATATAAATAAATATAAATAAATAAATATGCATATCCATTATGCATTCCCAAATCGTTCAGTCGATTGCGATTAAATTTGGGACAAAGATAGATTAGACCTCTGAGAAGAAGATAAGTTAATTTAAAAGAGAGAGGTTTAACCCTGGAGCTGCTCAAACAAGAACTCTGAGATTTACAATGGAATTATTTGTTTATTTATAGGGTTGTCAATGGTTACATATTTTATATTAGAATTAGTAGGAATATGGCATATTATATAAGTTACAAACAAATAAATTCAATGTAGTTTTAAAAATAGTTTATAGATAAAACTTAATATGTATTGCAAAATAAATAGATATAAAGTAGTAAAATATTTTATGCGGAATTAACTGTCATGTACTCGTGTCTACAGATAGGTATAGCACTCGATGCATTATTTATTAGAAGGAGGATTAGAAACTCCCAATCTATACTCCTCCCTCACTCCTTCCATAAACTGTACGAAAATATTGTTTAAAATATGTACACATATTATGCATTATGCAGACATTATAAAAATATAGATACAAGGTGACAACATTTTCATTTAAAACTATATTACATTAGCTCTTCTTACATAATCGAAGTACGAATATTTTTAATTGGTTCTAATATTAGAACTTATAAAATTGTTATGAACTTTAAAGATTATATTGCGCTTTACTTATAGTTTATAACAATATAGATTTATCATTACCCTGAGTCCTGCTCTAATACTAAAGCAGTGTTTCCCAAAGGGAGTACCATGAAAATTTTAACTTTTTCCCGGTCCTATAAAGTACTTATTTTTGGCAAATAGACAATGTTTTTCTTAAATTTAACGCAACTTATAATAACTAATAATAATGTGCCGCGATAGAAAAATATTTGGGAATTACCGCTCTAGAGTTAGGGTTTACCGTCGTAACGAACTCATTATTAGATTTTGAGTGTAGCAATATGAATGTATTGGTTTTAAAATTACACAGTATGTCTGAAAAATTCCCGAACCAAAGTTAGTAAAAACACATTTAAAAATAAACGAATTTATTTACATCAACCCTCTGCATATAGTCCTTGTCTAGTTATACACTCGTTACCTCGTCGGTAAAGCTGTTCAAACGCCCTGGAGAACTCATTTTGTGGAATTGCCTTTAACTGTTTTGTACAGGCTCTTTGAATTGCAGGAATGTCAAAAAAGTGACCTTTCATCTTCAACTTGAGTTTTGGAATTACAAAATAATCTGCAGGAGCCAAATCTGGTGAATAGGGCGGATGAGAGAGGATGGTGATTTTATTTTCAGTGTAAAAATGTGTTAAAAGTGTCGCTGTGTGAGCTGGAGCATTGTCATGCAAAAGAGTCCAACTGCCCGGAAGGCGGTATTCGGGTCAGATTCGACAAATGCGATGCATCAGGCGCTTCATCACTTCTAAATTAAATTTAGCATTCACCGTCTATCCATTTGGAACAGATTCAAGGTGAATCAGGCCTTTTGAATCGAAAAATGCAATTAACATTGTTTTGATTTTTGATTTTTGCTGCCTTACTTTCGTTGGTCTTTGGGCTCCCGGACTTAACCACGCTGAAGATTGCCGTTTGGTTCGATTGTCATACATGAAACACCAACTTTCATCACCCGTTACAATTGTTTTTAAAAAATTAGGATTGTTGTCAGCAGTTTTAATGAAATCTCGGCTGCAAGAAAGATTCGTTTGTTTTTGTTCATCGGTCAAAAAAATGTGGAACTAAACATGAATAAATTTTTCGACAGTTAATTTTTTCTGTTTAAAATTGTACGTACTGCATCTTTACAAATGTTAAGCTTTTCTGCTATGATCCGAAGGGTAAGATGAGGTTATTCGAGCAACAGCGCATACGCTTACTAAGCATTTTCGTCTTGAACAGCTGTTGATGGTCTTCCACTTCGTCGTCATCCAAAGACTCTCTACCGTTTTTAAATCGCTTCCATTAAGTAAGTAGTAGTGCGAGATGTAGCTTCATCACTGAATGCTTGCTGTATCATAGAATAAGTTTCTGTAAACGATTTTTGAAGTCGAACACAAAATTTTATTGAGCTTCTTTGTTCCATATTGCAAGCTTGTACAAGGATATACAAGGTACTACAAACACACCGTACACTTTCGAATATAACTCGAGACTGAAGTGAACAAACATGCCGATATTTTGAACACATATCCGATAGACTTTGTACTATATAATGCATTAGTTGTATGAGCGATAACGCTATTTATATTCTCTAACTAAATTTAGTTCAGGAATTTTTTAGACATACTGTGTATGTATCTTGTACATATCTTCTACTTTGTATTTTTTGTCTAAAAGGCTAAAACTCAAAAGACAATTTTATAGCAGGGAATATGGTTCAATTTAATCAATCTTTTTCTTCTAGGTATGTCGAAAAAGGGTTCTGGTAGTAAATTGGATCTAGTTTGTCTTTGGGGTAAAATTAATTCTCAGTACTTTTCAAAATATTGAAGAAAAACTAAAAAAAAAAATACAGGAATATTTAGTCAACACCAGTTCTACAGACAATATCGATTATGGTTTTGTTATTACTCAAAAATAAATATAACCATGAACCGTAGATGCTATTTTCCAAAATATTTATATTAGAATTTTCTAGAAATGATATATTTTTGGCATTATTAAAACTAATCAAAGATATTTTCGACCGGTTTATTTAAACAATTTAATCATTTTTAAATTTTTAACAAAGTAATTAATTTATTGATTTTACAAAAATGTGTTTTTTTTTGTGTCTGTTTACACGATGATTAGTAACTATTTAATTCAGTAATTATTCTGGTTCGAAAGTTAGTAGTTGGTTCATTCAAGAGGTATAAATAAACAAATTTTTGATAAAATCAATTTTGTGTTTTGTAACAAAAATAACATGAAATTTTACCAATTATTAATTTAAGATTTTTATATATATGGTATAGTTTTCAAAATATTTTAACTGTTTTTAAGTTTTTTTAGGCATAAAAAAATTTCGATTGTTTTTACATTTTTTTTACATTTTTTTTATTATTATTGTCGATCAACAATTTTTTACTTAATCAAAATATAATAAAATTACATTATAAGTTGTAGTAAGTGAAATTAAAAAAAAAATTGATTAGATTATGATTAGATTTACAATTTTTTATGAGCGTTTGAAGTTAGAATTTTGACAAAATTCATCAAAATTTTGAAAATCTAAAAAATTTGAGTTAGAAATTTATAAAATATGTTTTTATACCTAAGATTTGAAAATTTAACACAAGATTACAAATAAGTTTTCTTACCTTTTACAAATAAAAGATTCTCGAAAAGTCAAAATCATTTTTGATTAGGGTAATGAGCCAAACGAATTAACAATTTTCTTATTTTGTTGTAATTCAAAAACGAATAACCGTGGATACTTTTTTTATTATACTTTCATTCTGTCATCATTTTTAGAAGCAGTGAAAAAAACCTCCAATCTTTCAATCTTTAACTTTGAGACTGATCTATCATTCCAAATTATATCTATATTTAGTACAAAGGCTGGGCATTAACGAGTTAAATTTAAGTTAAAAAGTTAAGTTACTTAATGAGTTACTTTTATTATCATAGGTAACTTCTAACTTAACAAGTTTGTTTTTTTTTAAAGTAACTTCTAACTTACCGAGTTAATTTATTTTAAAATCACGTATTTATTTATTTATTCTAATATAAATTTTATAGATTTAAAATTATATTTTGATTTTAATAAATTATTTCTATATAATTAAAAATAATAATTGTCTGAAAAATCAAATACTATTTATGTCATTTTATTCTGTATTCTAGATAATTTCTAAACTGTTAACTGTCTCAAGTGTTTCGCATTATTTCTGTATTTAAGATTTCAATAGGTATTAAAATAACATAATAAGTACTTAGTTACAAATAAATAACAAAAAGATTTAATATATATAATGTATACTGTATAGTATTAAGTAGTTTTAAGTAATAAATTATTATATTTTAATTGCTAATTCACAGAAAATATATGTTTATATAATTTTAAACAGAAACATTATAGGACTATAGAAGTAATCATAGGGGTTTTGTTGTATTTTATAATTTATTGAAATATGTAAGTACCTATCGTAAATAATACAATTATATACATTTTTAAAAAATAGTAAGACCTTTATTATATTATGTTATTTGTTAAGCTTAAAAAAATATTTGATAATTAATTTTACACGAAAAAATAGTAACTTATCTTTAATTGGTTAAGTTACTTTTTTAATTATTTTACAAATTAACTTTTAACTTTTAACGAGTTAAATAAAAAAAGAAAAGTAACTTTTAACTTAACCTAAATCTTTCTATATTAACTTAACGAGTTAAAAAAATTAGTTGACTTGCTCAGCCTTGGTTAGTACTGTAAAAAGGAGGATTAAAAGTAAACAAATTTACAAAATCTGCAGTTTTCGACAAAAATAATTTTGTTTTTCTTAAAAAAAATGACTAGAGAAATATTTGATATTTTTACCAATTATTTATATTAGTAAATTCTAAACTTGTAATGGGTTTCAACACATTTAAGCTCTTTTTGTGCTATTTATAAACATTTGAAATTTTAAACTTTTAATAGATTTTTTTTTTCGTTTATGACTGATGACATTTTTGTCTGTGAGTAAAACAATCATGACAATGGAATTTAAGATTTCCTATAAGTTATTCTTATAGCAATTTAAAAAATATTGATAACAAAACGTCACAAATATTTTTTAACTGTTAACCTGAATTTAAACGTTTACCTAATACGTCAAAATCATGAAAATATGTAAATTAATTCGTAATATCCAAAAATTATTTAGTTATAATACCTACAACTAAAAAATGTAATATATGATTTATTTTTTATTGGAAATTAAAAAAAGCCTAGCATACATTTTATACTATATCATTTTTTTTGAGCAATTGATTTCAAATTTTACGACATTGAGTATTAAAAAATACATTAAAAAAATATTAATCATGAGAACTTGAAACATTACATTATTAAAAAAATAATTATTTTTTATATTTAGTAATTGTATTTATAATTAACATGCCCCTTACAAAAACCCTTGTTACATTATTGTCATAAATTAAGGATTAGGTTTAAATGTTATTTTTTGTATACAGAGTGATCCATACCTAAATGTCTATACTTTTTTTTTACATAATTTTTTTTTTATTTCAAAAGAACATTTCTGAAGAAAATGTCTTACTATTTTTTATTGTTATATTATTTTTAAGCTTTTTACTTTTTTGAATGACACCATGCATTTTTAATTTCATATTCTGGAGCAGAATATTATTTGGAGTATTTCAATCTAGAAAGGTCAAATTTTAAACAAGTAGGTAGTTAATTAGTTACAATTTATAACTAATAACCTACTAATTAGAAATTTGATTTTTGTAGATTGAAAGACTTCGAATAATATCATTAATAATATTCTGCTTCGAAATAAGAATTAAAAAATGAATGATGTCATTCAAAAAGTAAAATCTTAAAAAATAGTAAAAATAATATCATTTTCTTTAGAAATATTGATCTAAAATTACATAAAATTATACAATAAGAATATTTTCAAATAGTTAAAACTTTTCGAAATAATGAGTGAAGTATGTATAGCGTAGACACTTAAATAGATCATCTGACATATGTTGTAGGTTTTAATGTACTATTTTAATTATAATCTATGAAATATTGATAATAATAGGTAAAATAAAACATTTTCTTAATTTATATTATTTTAGAACTAGCTAACTGGGTAGCTAAAATTAAACTAAAGGGTTTTTAGCACCCTAAGCACCTCCTTTTAATTGTACCGATGAACGCTTAACTATAATAAATATTATATAAGTTTTTTTAGAAAAGTATAGTAATATACAGCATACGGGCTATGCCTTTGTGGTAGCTTTTCGCACTAGCAGCAATATCTGCACTACGTCACGTTGAATTAGACGAAATACACGAAAATCAGTGCTACATGTATTTACGCATAGGTGGGGTTCGATATATTACAATAATAATAAAATTAAAAATTATGGTTGGTTATATACCTACGCGTTGTATACTTGTATACAACTATTACATAATAGCTGATACTAAGAAATGTATATAATTATCATTAGGTACCTATTTAATATATGTTCTTAATATTATAATAATATAAAAGGTGTTTCACCAATCATTTAATAATAAATTAATTCAAATTCAGATTTTTAGAATTTTTTAGTATACTTACTTAAAGATCATATTTTCAAATACTTAGATTTTTTTTATAACATTTAGGGAATGCCTATTGTATGGTAATACATACGTATTTTTGTTAAAATGAGAACCAATATTTTTTACTATACATTTTTGAACAGATATTTTTATTGAACATTTTGGTTGATTAAGATCAAAAATCGAATGAGTAGTTTCTGAGTTATCAAAATGTTTATACTGAAGATAATTATTCTATAAAATATTTTTAAAATGTATTTAAATATATGTAATAAGTATTTCATCTAGTAGGTACTTATTGATACTCTTATAATTTTCATAAATTATAAAATGTTAATAGATTAATATTAATTAGTAATAACTATCATTTTTAAATTATTTTAGCCACCAAACCATCCGAATCTATTATCGTAGACCTATTATCCCTAATGCACAAAGGTCAATAACTCAAGAACTACTCGATCGAATTTCAATTTAGATACATCAAAATTTTCAAAAAATCTTCTGCTCAGAAATTTACAGGAGATAAGGGCGATTCTATGATAAATCAGAATTTAAATAAACTCATTATTAGAAAGGAAAAATGCAGCATACTTGGTGAATCACCTGCAGTATTTATATGTACAACGCAAGACGCAGCACAGGCGAAATAGGTATAAAAGTATATTATATATTTATAATATGTATAGTATATGTTATACTATGATCTGTATACCAGGATACTATCTATGAATTATGTAAATCCGCTGCCAAAGCTTGATATAATAATACTACTCTGTTAATCTGCTTATTAAAGATTAAAGATAAATAGCTGGTATATAAAGCCGCAGCGGCAACCGGTTTATGGACGAGCTTTTTGCCGCGGCGTTTCCATCATCGGCTAGAAATATAAAATTAACGTAATTGGTATTATTTATTCCATAATAATATTATAATATTGTTAGAGTCACAACTCATAATAATATCATTTTGTAGCCAGGTGGTGGTGGTGACGTACGACTACACTAATATGTATAATGTAGGTACTGCGGTACACTAGCAACGACGACAGATCTCTAGGCGTTCCGTTCATAATAATTTTTTTTTTACCTGCGGTCGCTTGCCTCTCGTCCGGCAACGGATCTACGACGTCAACTACTATACGCTGCAGCCGATGGCGCGCGGCTACGACGACGGGTCCGGCAGCTGCTTGAGGCGGCGTCGTCGGCGGCGGCGATGCGTGTACGACGGCTGCTGCACGGGACGGACGGGCGGCGGACTAGTCGGCGCGACGAAAATAAGCGGTTGGTGAGTCAAGAGCATGTACACGCGCTATACGCACACTGCACGGGGGCGGCTTGTACGGGAAACGCGCGCGGCTTCGCCGACGGTTGAGCGCAGGGAAAAAAAATCGATAAACAATACTGATTATTGATTTTGGCACCGCCGATGACGCGGCGGCCGCCACTGTACCGTAGTCGCAGTAGTCGTCGCACACTATATATACCGAGCACGCGCCACCGCCGCCGCCGCCGCCGCCGCCACCACGTTACATCCGAGAGGCTCACCGCGCCCCCAACCACCCCGGCCATGATACTGTGCAGGGCGGTGGCGCCTCCCCGACGGCAAGGGGAGCTTATTGCCGAAAAATCCAACCTCCTTGGCAAGTCGGCGGAAAACATTATACGACGACGGCGACGACGCTGCAGCGTATATACACTGCAACGAGTATATAATACAAATTAAATATAATTATGTATTTGATTTTTTGTGTTTTTTGGCATGTTAGAACCTATTTGATTAGTCACACAGTTAAACTATTCACCTACCTATTGTCTTATATTCGTCCACAATATGTTATAACAATATATATTACAACATATTATACAGAATAGGGCTGGCGGTATTTCAAATTGTTTACCGGTATACAGTATTTGTTTACTACTGGTATCTATGGTATTACCGATTGTATACCCATTAATACTGAAAATACCATAACTCGACAAATACCAGGTCTTGAAAATAGGTATTTTCGGTGAATTTAAAATTGCTTCCAATCCAGACATAGGCGCAACTAGACTTCTAAAACGTGTAGTGCTAAAAGTGTAAATGCTTTATAAAGTCGTTAAAATAACCCTTAACTACCAAAACTATGGTACAAATTACAAATCTGCAATAATCAATTATACTTTACACTTTTTATACATATTTTAATACACTTCATGTAATTGATAAAAACAAAATAAATATATTAGGTGTTCTCGTTTTACTAATTTAAATTTAGATCTGGTCGATAAAACATTAATATAAAACTCATAAGGGTTCACCAGAAATATAGCAGTTCATCGCAATATTTATCTATATAATGCTTTTTGATGTGACCCGTAGGCTAAAAAATAGCTTGTAAGCCATCCATTTCTTCGTAAGGGGTTATCTTAATGCTAAATCGTCTATTAATTATAGGAATATGGAATAATTGAAAACAAATTAATACTACGACTTATGGCTAAAATAATTTTAATTTGTTTTCAATAAATATTTCATAATTTCAAAACATAAAACTGATGGTATTTTACTAAAATAATAATAATTGGACCTGAAAAAACAAAGGGTACTTAATTTTAAGTCGTGGATGCTAAATTCCCATTTTCACCTCTCTAGTTGCACCAATAAACAGAAAATAATTTAACATCTATTTTAAAATTATGTTTGTAATTAATAATTATTATTTAAGAATATCGTAAAATATTTTGTAGTGCGGTGGGAGGGGAAGTTTTTATAAAAATAAAAAAGGTTATAGTTAAATCTAGTTATACATCAGATAACAGGTGGCGGATGTGGTAAATGCATATATACTGTAATATTCGGTAACAACGGTAATTATCGAATCACGGTATGTCGGTATTATAAAATAACAATTTTTCAAATACTGGTATTTACTGGTATACTGAAAATACCACCATTCCTATAAGACAGAACTTGAAACGGTCTTGTGCAGCTGCACTGTATACTTATTATACCTACGTGTGGATGACTCAACGAGAGGAGGCTTTGATGGATGCTTAGGCAAGAGGTACCCTCCTGTCATCTAAGCCACCAATAAAATAAATTTATATTATATTTAATTACGTAATTTATATGTTATTTAAGGTGTAACCAATTTTTTTTCTTGATCACCCCTTGTTAAATTTTCTGGATCTACGCCTGATCGTACCAATATATATGTAAAACAAATTTTAGAAAATCTTGCATCCGAGTTTCACATTTCAGTTTAAACTGTGGATTAAATTCGAAATATTTATCAGTGCAGACCCACTATATTTATTTATTAGACGTATACAGATTACATTTGGGTTACGCAAACCAACATACAGCGTATATACATATACGGAAAACTATTCAATTTTCCATTCACGCAGTACATATTTAAGCTTTTTTACTAAAAAAAAATATATTTATCAACATAAAAATAATCCTTAAATGAACAATTTTGAATATCTATATATAGAAAAAAAACCAAGAAATTTTTAAAATTATATATATCTAGAATATGATATAACAAAAATATTTGGTGAAAATATCAAGTATCTACAGTTAATATATTGTTATTCATTTTTGAATTATAAAATAAAAAGCAAAATTGATTTCGTCGAAAACCAAGTGTTGACGTCTTGTGTAACTGCAATGTAAGTATTCCTATTATCCGTACTTTTTTGTTTTGCACGATTATTTTAAAAAGCACTGGGAATATTTATCTATAAGTAAACCAACTAGATCCAATTTGCTACAAAAAACACCCCTCAATATTGAAGCATTATTTCCGCTATAAAAAATGTCTTTAGTCACTAAAAGCACTCACACACATTACTCAACTCAGGATCTAAATATCTAATTTATTAATATATTAATATCTAATACATAAATGGAATGTATCTAACTAAATAAGCTTCTTATTAAAATAACACTATTTATATTAAAAGTTACAACTCAAAGCTTAATTAAAATGAACATTTTACTTTATTAATAAGTTAAAATAAAAATATAAAATAGCCAATAAGGCACGTAGGTAGGTATATAATATATATTATATAGATCTGTTGTTATAATAATATTCATTTTATTTTGTCAAATAATTTGGTTTAAATACAAAATGGGTATAATCTTCTTGATGTTAATTCAATTACAAAATACATATAATTTAACATCTTCACTATCAACAGTTTAACATTTCAACAATGTTAATTAACTACAATAAACATTTTTTTTGGCCTTATTTTGATTTACTTAGTTTTAAAATAACCATCATATCATAAGTCATAACTAAAGACCGAATTCCCGTGCAATTGCATCTTTTTATGGCGTGTTCTAAATTTAACAGAAATAAACTATAAATCCAAATCAAGATATATAGATTAATTTAAAGAAAGTTTTATGTTGCATAAAATTGCATGTTTTTGAGTTTTTGCACAAAATTGCACGTTTTTTTTTTATAAAAATGTACTTTTGTACAAATATTTTTGTATTTTTGTATTCTTTTTATCGGTGCTATATTATGTTGTTATACAAAGTATTGGACTTTTATATCTAACAATATAATTATATATATATATATAACGATATAATTCGAAATAGTTAAGATAATGACTAAGGTACTAACAGACATGTGTTACGTTTTGGTAGCCACAAATATTCCTTTCAATAAACTTCAGTCAACACCATTTAAGAATTTTTTACAAAAATATGTTAATCAGAATATTCCAGATGAAAGTACGTTACGAAAAAATTACTTAAAAATATGTTTTGAATCTACTCTTACAAAAATACGGGAAAAATTAACTAACAATTTCATTTACATTATGGTAGACGAAACGACTGATTCTAGAGGGCTGTATATTTGTAGTTTAATTGTTGGGATACTTCATCCAGAAATAATGCCTACTTCATTCCTGATTTCTTGCAAAGAATTGAAAAAAACCAATTATGAAACGGTTTCTCGATTTGTGAATGATAGTTTAATGGAATATTTTGGAGACACGTTATTTCAAGACAAAATTCTACTGTTTATTAAATAAAAACTGGAGGAGCATTAAAAATATTTTATTCTAATATGATTCATATAACTTGTGTTGCCCATGGCTTAAACCTTGTGGCCGAAAAGGTTAGAGATATTTTCCCGAGTATAAATAAACTAGTAAATAATGGAAAAAAATGTTTTTAAAAGCACCTCATCGTATTACAGCTTATAAAAATTTTATGTACTGTCGCCTTCCTCCAGAACCTGTAATAACAAGGTGGGGAACATGGTTAGAAGCTGCTTTGTTTTACTCTGAAAATTTCAGTAAATTTAAAGAATTGGTATCTAATATAGAAGATGATGCCCAATCTGTCCAAAAAGTAAAATTCATTTTGAGTTTTACATCAATTATATCTGATTAAACATTTATTCGATCACATTTGTCCGAGTTGCCAAATTCAATTACAAAACTGGAAAAACAAAATTCAACTTTAAATTATCAAATAAATATAGTTGAAACAGTAAGAGATGGACTTAAGACAATTGAAAATGAAAAGGGACAAATACTATATGAAAAATTCAAATCAGTATTTGATAAAAATCCCGGATACAATATTTTAAAACTGTACAACAATTCAATAAATGGAAATGATGTAGATTTAAAAGAAGATCCTGCTATTATAAGCTGCTACAAACAATGCCCGATAACAAATGTCGACATAGAACGTGTTTTTGCAATTAAAACATATATTAAGTGACAGACGACATAATTTTAAAGAAAAAAACTTGGAAATGTACATGATTATAAATTTTAATCAAATATTGTAAAGTCAGTTATTAGTTATTAGTTTATTATTTATTAAAATTAAAATTTGAAGTACCTATAATGAAAATTTTGTTTTTGCATGTTTTTGCACATTTTAACATTTTAATTGCACATTTTTTAGATTTTAGCTGCACAAAAATCTGGTCTTTAGTTATAACATTAAAATATATTTATAATATCGTTATTACTTATTTTGACCATAGACATTATTAAACAATATTTGATTAATTTAAAAATTTAAAAATGAAATTCAAGTCTGAGAGTTTATCAACTTATTCTACACTAACAACTTATGTGCGTAAAAAATACTCGCCATTATGACCATACACTATATTTTGACATTTTGTCACGACTTAACAGCATTATATAATATATTAATATATTAATATATAACACAAATATATATGATATAGGTACACATTATACATTATTCGAATATTATACATTTATACGCCGATCAATAACATTATTCCGCTCACCCAACGACGGCCAGAATATAAGTAGGTACAGTGTATACTGTATACAGTATACACATTTTATCTACTTGTTTCGTTTAGATTTTTATTTACAGCTATGATGTAGTTAAAGCAAGTTAAATAGCTTCATAGATCCGTTTACGTTTCACTGACCCTTTGTCGATTCAAATTTATGACAATGATATTGTATAATATATACATAGGTACGTTTGTAATATAGACTTGTGCTCTTTGATTGCGCTATATACAGAGCAAGTGTAGACATCATCTCATATACAACTATACACATTATAATATTAAATAACGTACGCCTGTGTGCAATTACAGCTGCGCGATTATTTCGAATTATATTATATAGACCTGTACAGACTTGCAGTCTAGTCTATAGATATAACCATTGAGTATATATTTATAATATATAATATAAAATATATAATGCATACTCAGTGATATAACAGCGTTCGTTTGAAGTGCACATTGAAAATATATTATATATAATTAGGTTATAGGTAGGTACATTAAATTATTTTTGCCACTAGTTTAGTGGGTTATTAATTCTAATAATTTTCTATAAAAATATATTTTATAATTTAGACAGGCATGACGAAATGATCGCCAGCATTACAGCGTTGAAGTTTATTTTTCACGATTAGTGAATTAAAACTGAATAGCTATCTTATTGATTTAAATAACAATAATTAATAAACGTGTATGGTTAACACAAATAAATGCATGTAAAAGCGGTGTACCAAAATATGAACTGCAGAGGCGGACACTATTGGCTGCGTTCCGTTTTGTCGATCAGACGGATCTTACAAAAATACTTTCTGCTTTTTATTTTTATCTGATCCATTGACGTTACCGTCATAGAAACGAATCGTGCACAATTTGATTAGTTTTTGAGCGCGTTTTACATGTTTACAAAAAACTATAATAATATGCCAAGCTGCCTATACATATAATATAATAATATATAACGTGTATTATACGCAGTGATTGCACGTATTGAATAATATACTAAAGAACACCCGCGACGCACGCACTTTGAACGCGCTATTGATTTTTTTCCCCCGCTAACGATATAAATATTATGCCGCGTATTATTGCACACATATCATATAATATAATAGGCTGACAAATATTTTAAAACTCATATGCGCGCACTATATCATATTGATATATAGGATTATCCGATTATATAGTGTATTTATATTTATAATATATGTGTCATAAACCATTAAACTACCTTATATGGAGTCGAGATGCGATTACCGATCACATTTGCAGTTTTTCATTTGTTCTTTAGCATATAATTATGCATACTGTATAGTTACGTGATTTACCTGGATTATGTGCACGATGAAGTCGACCGTTACTGCAATAAATAATAAATATACTACCTTTAATATACTGTAATATATATAAAAATGTATTAGGTATAATATGCTACGTAGTATACACTAAAGTACATTGTACTATTATATTAAAATAAGAATTCACTACTCACCGACCACCACGAACTGTAGTGACTTTGTTAAATTATTTTCAATAAGTATATTATAGAAGTGTATTGTGTAATCATTATAGGTGTATTTCAGAGTTCAGATTTTAACTTCGGGAAATTTTTCAAATGGTTATTGCTGAAGAAAGTCGACCGTAGTGGATCCCTCTACGTATGGGGGCGTATACAAAAGAAGTCTTGTAAGGGTCAGATCCTCTCCCCCCCCCCACAATAGGCCATTATTATTTTAATGTGCAGGTACCTAGTCACCTAGGTCCAAAATGTCCAGGTACAAAAATGGTCAAAGGAAAAATATAAATAAAATTAGTGAATAACAATTTAATATATCTATTTTTTGAAAAGTAGCCTTCATTAAAATTAATATCCAAGTATTTTTAAATCTGTAGAAATTATTTTATTTAAAAATTCGTATCTATACGTAAAGACGGTAGGACGTATAAATATACGAATTTCAGTATTTTATTGCAAGGTGATACAATTATTCAATATTATCATTTATCGTTTGTTTTATAAGCAGATATATTTTCTCTCTTTGATTATTAGATAGCAAATTCTAGTTGGACCCAATATGTAACAGAACGCTTCATCTGCAGGTAGAGTGAAATACAATTTGGAAAATTGGAAAATCAGCATATTATAAAACGTGGTAGAAAACCTTATATACAATTAAAAATTTGATGGCGTTGTACAAAATGTGTTTTATTTAATTATGAGAACAGTCAAAAACTAATATGAACTAAAAATTATTTGATTATATTATAATGTTTTATAATAATTTATTTAAATTTAGTTTGAGTTAATTTGATATTACTTAGCTTTTTTATTTTTACCTATTTATATAATATAGATGCATATTGCATACTACACATACTACACTACCATACAATATGTCTTGAAATGTGAGTTAAATATGTATATATAATTTTCAAATAGATAAAAGTAATTTTCTGCAGCAATATAATGCTGGGATACACTGTAGAATAGATTCATACTAGCTATTATGCTAAATTATTGTTTACTATAATTATTTTTCTTTTGGCCATTTTAATACATGGACATTTTTTCTATGGCCATTTTTATCCTGAAAATTATTTATTAGACTCATATCATATTATGTATTATACTGTACATATATATATATATATAATTAAATACATTTAATATATATGACCTTATAATTTATATGCTATAGCTGTTAAGAATTAAAGAAATGAAAACAACAGTGCAATATAAATATAACACACAACACTGTGTACTGTAGCACAATCGATTGTATGCGAGTACCTATACGTTTTCATAAAAATGACTGAATAATTTTGATGGAGCTTCGATGTCGTACTACACCAGTACGACGTTATACGCATTGATAGACATACAACCACACGTTATTGTAACTATTCACGATTTTTATAAAAAATATAAAAATATGCTTACATATTCTAAAACCTATTTTTCAAATAATAGTATAGATTTGATTAATATTAGATTTCTATTAATCTATCATTATATAAATTAAACTAAAAAACTTCATATCCCACACAAAGCGTATTGCTGTCCACTGGTATGCCTTAAATCCAGGTAGCTACCACACAGTATACTTTAAAGTATTAAACATAATTTAGTGTTACGAGTTAAGCTGTTTAGGACGATGAC
Organism: Pentalonia nigronervosa; assembly: GCA_014851325.1. Classification (NCBI taxonomy): domain Eukaryota; kingdom Metazoa; phylum Arthropoda; class Insecta; order Hemiptera; family Aphididae; genus Pentalonia; species Pentalonia nigronervosa. Next base: position 2,226 of record JACXSJ010000148.1, on the reverse strand, counting down.
TAATGAGGTATATTGTACTATTATATCTAATTTTTTTGATGTCAAAAGCCGAACACTTTTAATAGTTTAATAGTTTTCAAACATAATTTAAATTATTGTTGATTTTTGTTCCTATATTACTATAGTAATATTAGATAGATTATATCTACGGAGTAAACGCGTTTTTAGTACAAAAACTTGACTCATATAAAAATTTACGCCTTGTGAAATAGTCAGATTTCGAGTATTTGAACATTGATAGTTTTTTACAGATCGCGATGATCACATAATTGATCTCCGATTTAAAAAACTCCATTTTAAAAAGTTTTATATGTATAAATAATTTAATAAATTATTGAGTGTTATTGTGGTATTATTTTAGTTAATTAGAATTTGGAATCCAATACGACTCGAATAAAGTTTCCTTTTTTCAAATCAAAAAAATGTCAACTATTAATCAACCATTTAAAATAAACTATAACCTATCGGCTACCACATGAAATCAAGTATAATAATATATTTGAGATAAATAATTATCTGTCGGGCTATCTTATCAAAATTTAAAAGATTACGTTCACGTTCACGTTCTTGCGATCATCTAGATCGAATATAGATAAACGTAAGGATAAACGGTTTTATATAATCTTTAAATCGTCAACATAAAGTCACAAACCGGTGCTGTGAGTCTCTGAAAATAAAATACATCGTTAAACGAAAAAACTATTATTTAAGTATGTATATTAAACATATTTTTTTAGAGTTTATTGTTTTATTGTTTTTAGTAACTATACTATATTATACTATACCTGTATAGATTATAGATAGGTTTATATAAGTATACACATACGTTTTTAAATGGTTGTTAAACATGACAATAGACGTTGGAGGTATTAGGTATCTACCTCGTACTTAACTATATAGGTACTATATATCGGTACTTATACACAATACACCTAAATACTTAATAGTCATTTGTCAATAAATAGGTAAGTATATTAACTACATTACATAGCACTAGCTACAAATATTGTTAATGTAAATGTGTAATGTATATAGGTCGATTCTTTCAAGTTAAAATATTAAACATTCATTATATGGAAAAGTATCTACGTTTTTGAATACATATATTTTTTTATATAGTGTAAAATCATATGGCAATGGCGTACTCAAGATTTTCAAAAGGTGGGAGGGGAGAGAGAAAAATCGATTGCAAAGTTTGCCTCATGATCGTAGAGAACCCCCTCCTCACCACACAATAACAATAGAATATACATTATTAAATCTTAGTAAATAATTATAAAAATATAACTATTATTTATTAAAATAAGTATCTAAGTACTTATTTCTATAACTATCAATTTTCTCAAATTTTGATGCATGACATCAAAAACTTCTTTGGGATCAATAACTACTTTTCTATGTATGGCCAATCCAACAATGTTAACCTAATAGTATAGTTAGGAAAAACTGAGGAAATCAATCTGCTATATATATATCTTGTCTAGAGTACGGTGACGTACGCAGGATTTTTCAATTGGTGGGGGAGGGCTTGAAAATAAATACAGTTGTCACAACTCACAAGATTATGTTGTACAGGTTATGTTATTAAAAATATTTAAAATACGTTAGTTCGATTTTTTTTATAAACATTTAAAGTTCAAATGTTGACAAAATTCGTCAAAATCACGAACATTTGCAAATTATTTTGTAATTAAAAAATTATGAAATTTTTATTTTTTATAGTTAATAGGATTGAAAAATTTAAAACAATATTTCCCATAAGTAGTTTATACTATAACCAGAAAATGTAAAAATATATAAACACAGTTTTTTTAATGGATATTTTAATTTTAAATTTGGACAAAATTAGATATTCAAATAAAGAATAATAGTTTTAGTTGGGTATTTTGTTATTTAAAAATATTATTTATACATACGTATAATATAACATACTAACGTATTGAAACATTGAAACTTTAAATGTATATACAGGGTGTTTCTGAAATGGATTAGGACACAAGCATATGCGTACTCACTGTGATGGCCTGAAGTAGATTTTTTTGAAATTTTTTTTCTATCTCCAAAATCTTGGTTTATTCAATTTATTTTTAGGACGTTATCTTAAAAGTAAAAATAAACACTTTAGTTGTATTTTTTGCAAAATTCTCATATGAATCGAGACGTCACACCGTTTTTGCGCTTGTCGCGCGTTTTTCACGCTCGAGTCGCCGACTAAAAAAAAAGTCG